>JADHKK010000035.1:0-199021 GCA_019925535.1 Leptographium radiaticola
TTTTTGTGTTTTTGTCTTGGTGTTTTTCTTTTGATTTTTTTTTTTGTTTTGGCTTCCTTTTTTTTTTTCCCGCTTTTTTTCCCCCCCCCCCCCCCCCCCCCCCCCCCCTATCCCCCCTGCTAACCCCCCAGGTTCATGCCCGCCGACGCCTTCTGGACCCTCGCCATGGCCGTCAACGTCTACCTCACCTTTTACTTCAAGTTCGACGCCCAGAAACTGCGCCGCATGGAACTGCCCTACCTCGTCTGCTGCTACGGCATGCCCTTTATCGTCGCCATCTCCTACGTCTTTGTGCACGACAAAGTCCGCGGCCGCGTCTACGGCAACGCCACCCTCTGGTGCTGGGTCAGCTCCAGCTGGGACGTCTGGCGCATCGCCACCTTTTACGGGCCCGTCTGGGTCGTCATCTTCCTCACCTTTTTCATCTACATCCGCGCCGGCCGCGAGATCTACAAGAAACACAAACTGCTGCGCGACTTCCGCTACAGCAGCAGCAACCAGCAGGACGGCGACCCCACCGCCACGTCCGTCCCAGCCCCGCCCGCCGACCCGGACCACGTCTTTGTCACCACCGAGATCGTCAGCGACATGAGGTCCCGCGGCGCCCCCGACGACCTCCAGCCCCCCATCGACCTCGCCCCCCTCGGCCGTCGTCGTCCTTCTGCCGCCGCCGCCGCCGCCGGCCCCTCCATCTACTCCATCACCATCTCCTCGGACCGCCCCCAGACCGGCGACCTCCCCCTCGTCCCTCTCGACCCCTCCCGGCCCGGCGAGCCCCCAGCCACCCCCGTCGCCTCCTCCTCCGCGCCAAACGCCCCCTCCGCGCCCACCATCCGCAACCCCGCCAACCAGCGCATGCGCCGCCGCGCCGCCTACGAGGCCAACAGCGCCGCCTGGTCCTACGCCAAGTGCGCCCTCCTCTTCTTCACCGCCCTGCTCGTCACCTGGATCCCCTCCAGCGCCAACCGCGTCTTCTCGGTCGTCCACGTCGACCAGGTCTCTGTCCCCCTCGAGTACATGAGTGCCTTCGTCCTGCCCCTGCAGGGCTTCTGGAACGCCATCATCTACGTCGTCACCTCTTGGAAGGCCTGTCAACAACTCTGGGACGATATCACCGACTACTGTGGCCGCCACCACTCCCAAAGTCCAGCCCAGACCGGTCACCAGGAACCGTGGCAGCAGGCCCCTCGCACGCGCGTGGAGAAGGGCGAGAGCGAGAGCGTCAAGGAGCTCGCTGTCGTCCGCACCGTGTCACTGGATAGCTGACACGACCGTTGTGTGTCGCGTAAAATATATTGGGGTCCTTTGCTTTTGCGTTTTTGATTTTGCGTTTCGAGTTACGAGTCTCATTATCGCATCAGGCTTGGTACTTGCCGCTGCAAGATAGCTGCTGTCTGTAATTATATATCTGATCGAGAGCTGCAACTCTGCGTGACAAGCCACCTTTACTCTCCTGTCTCACGACATCGCCCCAAGGCTCCGTCCATTGCCAGGTGCCACGCTCTTCTTGGCAGCCGCCAGAATGTGATACTCCCAAGTCGTACCCAACCGGAGACATTCTTCACGGCATGCCGCTTCCTCCCACCACCACCTTTCCGCCGTCACAAACGACCCCCACGTCTCCTGCCACAGCTTCTGCCCTACCAAACTGTGTAGTCGTCGCAACTTCCCTTCGGCATCTTCCTCGTCCTCCTCACGCTCGTCCTCCGTGGCCTTCTCTTTTCCCTTTCTGCTTCCTCCGCCCTCACCCTTGTTGTCTGCCCCGTCCATTCCGTTCGCCTCGTTCACCCCGCCCGCCACCGCGGCCGCAAATCGACACACCACCTTGTCTTGATCGCCCAGCTGAAAGTGAGCATCCCGCAGCCAGGGAATAAACTGCCTCGTCGGATCCCTGCATCGGAATTGCCGCTCCACGCTCGTTAGCAGGTGCTCCTCCAGCCAAGCCTTCAGGCACGGCCCCATCTTTCCCTCCACCGGCATCGCGTCGATCAGCAAAAGATGTAGTCGGCCCTGCGGTCGCAGCACTCGGTGCATGTTGCGCAACACCAGCGGCATGTCCCCTGCCGAGCTGAGCACCGGCAGCATCTGCGCATAAATGTCGGAGAACATTTTCGGTGCCACCGGAAACGACAGGGACGGTACCGCAGAAACCACCAGGGACGACACGTTGGGAAGCAGCCGGCTGGACAGAGGACTTGGCGACATGTGGTACACCGGAGTGCCACTGTTCAGGGCCGCAATGTAAGACGTCGTTGCTGCGAGCACGTTAGATCCGACCACTATGTTGCTGCCCCACGGCCATCCACTTACCATGGCTTTCAAAGAATGCAAGAATTCGCCTGTCTGCTCTCGCCATTGTGCCGGTGTCCCCTCTGGTCGTCGGGTTGATTCTGTGAAGCGCAGACAGCATCCAGCGCTTCTTCTCCATCTCCATCTCCTTATACAAAGCCGCATCCGATGCTGCTTCTGGTGTCGCGCTCCGGTCCTCAGTCAGTCTTTTCAAAAACGTCTCATGGCTTGCAGACGCCATCTGCAAAATCTCCCGCTGCATCACCGAGAGATCCAGTGACAACGAGACCAGCCCATCATCTTGAGAGGCCGCAATCGAATCTCCTGCCGCATACGCGAACGGCTCGGGCCCGACCATGACGCTGGAAGGGGGCTCGTATTTCCACCCACTCGGAGGCTGCCATGCTGCGGTCCCCTTCCTTTCTGAAAATGAGCGCTGTGGTATGGCGCAAGTCTCCCCCGCCGGGATTGTCGATGCTGGTGTGAGGAGGACTCGGGGGGGCGTCTTATTGAGTGAGCCTTGGGGGCTGTTGGACATTTTCCTCTGTCGTGTTACTAAAGTTGCTGGAGGCGAGCGCGAGAACACCGCTTTGGTGTCCGGTCCATGACTCGGCTGTGTTGGCATAGCTTCCTCGCCCCCAGCTGCTTGTTGTGCCTCGCCAGCACGTTCTTTGGGTTTCTCTTCCGCAGTTGGCTCCTCGTCTAGGGACAGCATTGTCATCAATGATATTGGCGTCGTCCACTTGGACAGAATAGAATCTATACGCCGCCAATATGTCAGCAGAGCACCAAACGGTCGACGACCAAGCTCGTGAGTGGCACATACCGTCGAGAGATGATCTGTTTTGCGAGCTGCTGCAGGACTCCAAGTACTGCTCATGATGTGAGCCTCTTGACCCGTCCTGGATCGACTCTCTGCGAAGCCGAGGGATAAACCCAGGTGATGACAGGGGAGGCTCTTGAGTTCCCATGTCCACGCTGCAGCTGGACAGCCGCGACGACGTGGCCTCCTTCCTCTTTTTCGTCAGGCGAATCGATGCAAGGAAGCCATAAGGCTTCTTGATTTGAGTTGACTCCCCACTTCTGACCGATGCTCCAGACCGGATACTCCTGCCAGCCTCGGCATCCTGTCGCTCAATCGCTCGCCGGGCCTTCCTCTGGCCCACGAGTTCCCTCTTCGGGTCGGCCCAGACGACGTCGAACATGGCTGGTTGCTCGATCGTGGCACAAATGATTGCCGTCAGCATATACGCGGATCTGTCAAGGGTCCTTGTTCAGAGATATGCCAGAGATCTCCAACGCCAAAATAAAGAAAGATGCTCCCTCGTTCAAAAGTGTTTGGGGGAGATGCCGAATGTGGATGGAAATTGCCCAGTATTAGTTGCCACTAAGGCCCAGGTCCAAGTCAGGCTCAGTCAAACTGACTATGTCTGTAAGAATCGGCAACGACTGGTTGGCAAAACGGTAGCTGCTGTGCCACTTGATCTGTTCTCCGATTTCGTGTTGTGGGAGCAGAACTGATGTCTGGTTGAGGTTCAGGTAAGAGATGGGTAGGCTTGTAGGTGTGTGACGATTTGTGTGTCGATGGACAAGCACATGCTCACGCCGTGTCGTATGTGTTCAAGAATGTGAGAGGACAGTCTGGTCGTGGGGAGAATGGACAGAATGCTAGGAGCTGTATACGAGAAGCACAACGCTGGACCTTTGTCAGGGACGTAGACGACAAGATATCAAAATCAGGCAACCAATTGCCCGCTAACGGAACCAAGAAAGCCAGTAGGTACGCTGAAGATTGACGTGGAATAATGTGTCTGTAAAGGTGATAACAAAGTGATCAAAAGGTGATATCAAAGTGAAGCGCGCCACTAATGGGGAATCCAAGGTATGACAAGGTCTTGGGCCAGAGACGTGTTTAGATCAGAGAGTGTACATTTTGCAGCCACAAGCCACCCGGGTGCATGACAACAAGGAGATGAGTCTAGACGATGCGATGGAATGAAAATGAAAATGAAAATAACATTGGAGAAGGAAATGGAAATGGAAAATTTAGACTTAATCTGGGTTGGACGCCAAATCAGAGAACAGCAGCAAGAGGATGTTGGTCGCTCCTTCCTTCACAGACGCATGCGTATCTACTCTCCTGGAGCACATCAGCTTCACTTGCAAGAGGGATTATCGTGCCCAATGGCGACGCGTTCTGCCTCGCCGCCGGTAGAGAAGGTGGCTGTCGGTAGTACTACACATTTCATTTCTCGCTCGTCTCCATTTCCTCAGACAACCGCGAGACAGTTGCCGGGTACACAGCGTCTTTTTAATACTTCTCAGATAATACTACATGTCGCTTCGGAGGGATAAACATCAGCTCTGCCACTCGCTGCGCCCGTGATTCAGTACTGCCGTCTTTATGCCGTATCTCTACTCCAATGCAAATGTGATGCACAGCAAAGGCCACATGTCGTATTGACAGTGTCGGCTTGACAACAAGCGACACAGCAGTCTGTAACCATTCGTCTAATACCCGATGCACATTACGCAGCAAGATACAGATTATCATCACATCGCATGCGGCCTCGCCTACCGTTTGTCGAGTTTCTGAAATACCGCGATTCCTGAGTCAAGCCGAGGTGCTCGGTGCCACGGCGACATGTCTCGTGCGAACCAGTCTGTAGCGTCTGGGTGCCGTCTCTGGCTGCGGTGCCCTCTTCTAATCTCCCCTGCTTGCAAAATGGAAGCTGAAACTGTAGTCTCGCAGGGTCCTTTGGCGCCCATCTCCACGTGGACGGCCCAGGAGGCACAGCGAGCACGGAACTCCGGCATGGAATGCACGTTGTCCACACGATGAGAGAGAGCACCGAGCGCCACCTCGGGGGACGGGCTGGAGATACCGCGCCGAGTGAACAGGCCCCAGCAAATGGCCCGAGAATTAATGTCCGTGCCCTGTCATCAAAAGGACGGCTTGTCGTGATCCGTTACGCAAAGCAGGCATCAGATCTATGGGCCAGGCTGCGTATCTTCAAGGCAGGGCACTCCCTATTCGCAGAGCGGCATGCCTCGTCCGTGCTCTCCAGCATACGACGCAAGCCGGCTCTGCACAGGCCTGTCCGCTGCGCAATCTACAAGGCTGCCTCGTACAGCATGGGGCGTGCAAACACGGCTGCGGCCGTCCTATGGCGGCCACCTGCTCGGCTCTGATTGTTTCACCGCAGAAATATTGACGAACTGAAGTCGTGCAAGCACACCATAAGCCAGCCGTCTTGGCACGTCTCTCTGCCACTCTCGACAAAGCGGCGTGATACCAGCCGAAATGTAATATGCGGAATAACCAATAGGAGTGTTCTTTCAATTAGAGGCCTCTGCAGGCTGAGCTCAAAATAGGTGCGTGGTAATGTGACTCGTTAATGTTAAAATATGGTTCTTTGAAAATAAAGCTCATTTTTACAGCCCAAACTTCAGTTGCAAGATCCAATAGAGCATTGCGTCCATACAGCTGTGAAATAGTATTGGTAAAGGCCCAAGTAAGCCACGAGTCGCTCAATGCTCCCTGCAATCACGTACCTTCTGTTTTGGGTGTAATCTAGACCGCGGTCGTACCTTCCTCCCTAGAATTTATAGACACTCTGTACAACTCCGTTGGCCCCTGTTCATTTTTCGGTCTCTTTCACCCAGCTGTCAACGTCACCCTCTTTGCAGCTGCTGTATGTTGTCATGTGCCCTCACGCTATAGCCCGCACATACAGTGAGCGCAATTGAATCAAACCCACTGTTTGTGAACGAGCAAAGTCGGGCGATCTCTTCGGTTAATTTTCTCGACTTACCCCCTTGTACCTTTCACTCTCTTTTGATTTCAAACGTCCACCGAAGCTCAGACTGAGCGCAGAATCATCACGATGTTTAACAAACTGCTCAATGGAGGCTTCAAGTACCAGATCGGAAAAATTAAAGATCAGTTGGACGATCTCAATGAGGCAATCAACCGGTCTACGTTTGGCCGTATTTTCAGGCTTCGAGGCAGTGCACATGTATGTTTTCATTGTCTCCCAACTCTGTCAGGCTGATTCTTACTTTCCGATTTACAGCCTGAAGAGATACCTACGGCAAACTTTTCCACTGAAATTCGCGCAGGACTGACGACGTTTGCGACCATGGCGTACATTATTGCTGTCAACGTGAGTGTTGCATGCCTTCACAGCAAAATATCCGTCCGGCTGACAGCCTGACTAGGCCTCGATCCTTACCGATACTGGTGGAACTTGCGTCTGCAGCAGCAGGACGTCCGACGGTACCTGTGTCGACGCCAGCTACCAGACTTGCAAAGACGGTATAGTGGACAGGCTCCAATGTGATGAACATGACTCGAGACCTCGCTGACATGGATCCATTTGAAGAGCTTCATAGGGACTTCATCACCGCCACCTCGATTGTTGCCGGCCTTGCCTCGATAACGTTTGGGTTTGTGACCAACCTTCCGGTCGCCCTGGCGTATGTCTGATACTTGTCCGTGCTGTTTTTCATGGCTAATGTGGAAAAGTCCTGGTATGGGGCTGAATGCATACTTCACTTACGAAGTTGTCGGGGTGGGCGGCCAGGGCCCCGTGCCCTACCGCCTCGCTCTCACGGCGGTCTTTGTCGAAGGCTTCATATTCCTGTTTCTTGCCATAACCGGGATGCGGCAATGGCTCATCAAGATCATCCCGGGAACCCTCAAGACGGCCAGTGGGGTTGGGATAGGCATGTTCCTCGCGCTCTCCGGCATGTCGTATACCTCGGGCATTGGCATCATCACCGCTGGAGGTTCGTCGACGCCTCTTGCCATCGGTGGTTGCCCAAACGAGGATCTCGATACCGACGGAACGTGCATGTACAATATCATGCAAAACCCAAAGGTCGGTGGTCTGCGTTGTGAAACCCGACTTGTTCTGACAGACAGATGTGGCTTGGCATCGCGGGAGGTATACTGACGGCGGTGCTCATGGCCTTCCGCGTGAAAGCTGCCATCATTATTGGCATTGCATTTGCAGCAGTTATTTCGTGGCCGTAAGTATCGCTTGACCCAGACGGAGCGGCTCGGCAGGAGGAGCTGACAGGGCCCAGGCGCAACACCGAGGTGACGTATTTTCCCTACTCGTACGCCGGCGATTCGCGGTGGAATTTCTTCCGGCAGGTGGTAGCCTTCTCGCCAATCAAGCACATCCTCGCAGTGCAGCAATGGGATCTGAGTGGTAGTAACGGTACGCACTTTGCCGTTGCACTGTTCACGTTTTTATACGTGGACATTGTGGACTGCACGGCGACGCTGTATTCGATGGCACGGTTCAGCGGCAAGACGGGGCCGGACGGAGACTTTCCACGATCGACACTGGCCTACTGCACGGATGCGGTGTTTATCTCGATCGGATCACTGTTTGGCTGCTCGCCTTCCACGGCTTTTATCGAGAGCGGTGCGGGCATTGCAGAAGGCGGTCGGACGGGTCTGACGGCGATGACAACAGGGCTCTGTTTTATCATTTCCATCTTTTTCGCGCCCATCTTTGCCTCGATCCCGTCCTGGGCGACGGGCACAACTCTGATTGTGGTACGTGGTGCGTGGTGCTTGTGACGTATGGGGCAAAGGTTTCTGACGAGAGGCAGGTTGGCTGTCTGATGATCCGGCAGGTGACATTTATCAACTGGAACTACATTGGCGATGCAATCCCGTCGTTTGTGACGATTGCATTCATGCCGTTTAGCTACAGCGTTGCCTACGGGCTGATGGCGTCAGTGTGCCCCCTATGGAAAGCACGAGAGTTTCCGCTGACGTGTTGGACAGGGGCCTGTTTGTTTACATTACGCTCAACAGCCTGATATGGATGGTGATGAAGCTGACGGGCGGGGCGATGGAGCCGCGGGAGTACGACCTGAAGGAATATTGGACGTGGAAGCCGGCGGGCAAAAAGCCGGTTGTGTTCCGGCTCTTCTCGCGGCGCTCATACTGGGGCGACAAGGATCTCGGCGGGGACAATGAGGAGTCGGCGTTTCGCGTGGAGGAGACGGGAGAGTCGCTTCGTGACCTGCGCAGCCCGTCGGCGGCGGCTTCGACGGAGAAGGGCGCCGGTTCGGTGGCTTCGGTTGCCGCTCCGGAGGCGGCAGTGATTGCGGGAAGCCGTCAGTGAGGTGGGGTTGAGGGGGTAGGAGGAAGCGGAGATGGGTGATATAGCAGGAGAGGACGGAGGCTGGGGCCGGCAAGGCAGGCAGACGGGTACGATATTACGTGTAGGTACGATATAGGAAATTTATGTGATTTCAAAGCTATCTTACGAGCCCTCGCTGGCGATCAGCCAATGGCCGGAAGATGCTCGCAAGCGATGCAGCCCCACCGAAAAATAGCTGGGACCCCGCAAGGTGGAGGCGGGCAAGCGCCCGGCAGCAGCGCGACTCGCCTAGAGCTTTCTCTCTCATGCAAGGCGGTATTGCGAGCCACTCACACGAATAGAGCCTGCGCACAAGGGCCTGCACGCGTTCCGGGAGGATTTTCACAAGCTCACGAGAGCGATCGCGCATTTCACCAGCCACGCAGCAGACGGAGCGGGCGGGACTTGGAATCGCGACGATGAGTACGGGCGGATGGAATACCAGTAAGCACGATGCGAGAGGGCAGACGGTGCAGGCGGTGCCGGCGGTGCAGGGCGCAGGAAACGCGCTAACGGGGAGCGGTGGCCAGTCGAGTCTGATGCGGTGAGTGGCAAGGACGGCGGCGCGGCGGCGCGGCGGCGAGGCGGCGGCGGCGAGGCGGCGGCAGCACGACGACGCAAAAGGGCCGACGGACACGGAAAGCAGACGGACCGCAAGACGAACAGCAGGCTGACAGCAGACTGACGGCGGGGCAGGGCGTGTTTACGTATCTGCTGGAGAGCCTGGGGGTGAAGGGGGTGCAGTTTGAGGAGCTGCTGTCGCTGGAAGCGCAGGAACTGGCGGAGCTGCACCCGGTGTACGGGCTCATCTTTCTGTTCAAGTTCCCGACGAATGCGCCGTACGTGGGCGACGGCGGCGCGCCGCGCGACGGGCGGTTCGACTACGAGGCCGGCGTGGACGGGCGGCTCTTTTTTGCGCACCAGACGATCCAGAACGCGTGCGGCACGCAGGCGCTGCTGTCGGTGCTGCTGAACAAAGCGGGGGGGGACCATGACGAAGAGGAAGAGGACGACAGGATGGAAGACGACAACGACAACCACACTGACCGCGTCGACATTGGGCCGCACCTGCAGGCGTTTCGCGAGTTCGCCATGGCGCTGCCGCCGGAGCTGCGCGGCGAGGCGCTGAGCAACGACGAGCGCATCCGCGACGTGCACAACTCGTTTGCCAAGAGCAGTCCGTTTGTCGACGAGACGCAGCGGCCGGCCGCCGCCGACGAGGCCGAGAACGTCTACCACTTCATCGCCTACACGGCCGTCCGCGGCCGCCTCTACGAGCTCGACGGCCTGCAGCCCGCCCCCATCGACCACGGCCCGCTGCCCGCCGGCACCGGCAGCCTGCCCTTTGCCACCGCCGCCACCGCCGCCGTCCAGCGCCGCGTCGACCGCTACGGCGACGAAGAGATCCACTTTAATCTGCTCGCCGCCGTCCGCGACCGCCGTCGCCAGGCACGTGACCTCGGCGACACCGCCCTCCTCGCCGCCGAGGCCCGCAAGCGCCGCGCCTGGCAGTTTGAAAACGCCCTGCGCCGCCACAACTTTGTCGGCTTCGCCCACGAGGTCCTCGAGGGCGTCGTCGAGGCCAAGCTGCGCGACCCCGCCGATCCCGCCGCCTACGACCGCTGGATCGCCGACGCCTCCGCCCGCATCCAACGCCGCGTCCAGGAAAAACAGCGACGAGGCGTGCCCCTCGGCCAGGACGTCCACGTGGAGGAATAGCAAGCCAAGTCACGGACGGCAGGGGAAAAAAAAGAGTAGGGTATCGTCGTACTGCCATAGTCACGTGCTGCACAACACACAACCCCTGGGACCATAAAAATCAAGCTTGCTACAGACGTCTCATGCCCTTCTCTACTCTTCTGCGCTGTCGTCGCTCTCGCTCTCCGTCTCGCTGTCGACCCGCGATCGCCGGTCCAGCTGCGCCGCTCTTCCCCACATCGGCACCGCCGCCGCTACCGAGCTCGTCAAGCTGCCTGCCGCGCTCGATGCTTCTGAGCTCGAGCTGCCCGGTCGTGTCGTCGGCACCGCTGTCGCCCTCGCCTCTTGCTCTCGTGTCCGTTCCTCCTCTTCCTCGTCTTCTTCATCCTCCCCTTCGTCCGCTTCCCCTTCTTCATCATCCTCCTCCTCCTCCTCCTCCTCTTCCTCGACCCCTCCTCTGTCTGCCTCTACCCCTCTCTCTGCCTCTGCTCCCTCCTCTGCTTCTGCTCCCTCCTCTTCTGCTCTCTCCTCTGCCCCTACACCCTCGGGCCCCTCTTCGTGCTCTCTCGCCTCTTCCACCACCGTCGTCTCTTCCACCACCGTAGTCTCTTCTACCACCCCCGTCTCCCCGTCAAAGCGCTGCAGCGGAATCAATGACCAGCCTGCCGGAATGTGTAGCCCTGCCGGTAGATCCGGACTTCCAGCAAAGACCGGTGGCGTGTTCATATCCGTAGTAAGATGCACGGTGCCGGCCGCTACTGCTGCCGCTGCTGTTGGGGGAATGGTCGCCGCCCGAGGCACAGTAAAGTTGAGGCTGGCTTCCGGCTGCTCGCGTGTCTGTGGCAGAGGAGTACTAGCCATTCCGCTCGGCTGATCTAACCCTGCCGAGTCCGGACCAGTCGCGTCCTGGCCTTGGCGGAACCGCCGGAACTCGGCCATGACCTGTCGCATGTGTTGTGCCTCTGCTGTCGCGTCCTGCATCACCCGCATCACCATGTCGATCCGGTGCTCGATCGCCTGGATGTCTGCCAGGATGGTCTCCGGTGCCAGTGGGTCGGTGGGAAGGGGTACTGGTGCCCCCGCCAATGCCGGTGCCGGTATCCCTGCCCCCATCGCTGCCCCCGGAAAAGGTAGCCCGCCCGGCAGTAGAGGTTCAGCAGCCGCGTCTGGTGGCACTTCCCGGGGCTCGACCACCGCAGCCCCTTCCACCTCTGGTCCCGCTCCCGGTCCTGCTCCCGCGCCTACTCCCGCGCCCGCTCGGGCTCCTGCACGGGCCACACCCGCCGGCAAGCCCAGCCGCTGTGCCATCTGCTGAAAGTCCTGGATCCCCCCTTGGGCAATGCCTAGTCGCAGGGGTCCTAGGTTGAACATCCGCACGGCCGCCACGCCACGACGGGCGTCGGCCGGGGCCCCGTTCGCTTCGGCCGCTGGCCCTGCGCCGTTGGGAGCATGGGCTCCTCCCGCCCCGCCCCCGGCCGCCGCGGCACCTCCCTGGTTCGGCACGGCGTTGTCGCCTGCCGCGCCGCCAGCCCCCGCGTCGTCCCGCAGGTCCAGTCCCAGTCGGAAGAAAACGGCGCGGCCGCCGTTCGCGTTCGGCACGTCGCTGACCACCACCGGCCGTCGACATGTCGGACACACCTGCTGCCGCTCCATCCAGCTCTTGAGACAGCCCAGGTGCAGGATGTGGCCACATGGCAGCTTCTTGGGCCGCGTTCGCTCGACGGCCGTCGCGTCCTGCGCATCCCACACGTGCATGTCTTCTCGGCAGATGATGCACGTGTTTTCCCGTGTCAGCTCCTCGGCCGTCGCGTCCGGGTGCTTGTTCATCTCCCGCATCGCCTGCCGGTACTTCATCAGCGCGCCCAGCCGCTTGACAAAGGACCGCACAGTCAGGAACAGGTCCCGGATAATGTGCAGCGGCAGGCCGTAAAACGTCAGCAGCACAAAGAAAAAGGTCGCATAGAGGCACAGCTTGACGAAATCTGCCGCCCGTCAGCAAATGGTGCACTGCCTCCACGCCGCCCGAAACGAGTCCTGCTCACCTGTCCAGAGGTCCAGCCCAAGGACGTACTGGCCCTTTGCTTCCCAGCCGGGCACCTCAATGTCCATCTCGTCAATGTCCTCCTCGTCCGGCAGCGGCTGTCCGTCGTCGGCGTCGTCGGCCTCGCCGGCCGCGCGGCGCTGCAGGATGGCCTCCCGTTCGCGGCGCACCTGCTCCCGGCGGATCCGCAGCCGGTCTCGCGTCTGCTTCTTGATAATGTTGGTGTCCAGCAGCACGATCAGGTAGCGCATGCCCGTGTGCGACGACGTGACCAGCAGGACGGCAAACTCAAACAAGAACATGACCATCATGTCCGCACGTGCCGCCTGGACGACGGTGCGCACGGCAAAGCGCAGCAGCAGCAGGTCGTAGCTGAGGCTGAGCAGCAGCGACACGCTGAGCCGCACGTGGAAGAGCCGCGGATTCGCCGGCGGCTGCTGCTCGAGCGCCTCGACCCGGCCCTCGCCGATCCAGCCCCACACCTTGCCCGTGAGCAGGGCCACAAACATGACGATAAACGAGCCCCCCACCTCGTCGCGGAAGATGGTCATGGCCAGACATGTCTCCGTCACCGCAAACCAGGCCTTTTCGTAGAGCTGCTCGACCTCGACCGCGCGCAGCCGCCCGAAACATATCCGCTGCAGTCCGTACACAAACGACGAGTACACGAGAATGGTGAGGTTCACGAGGACCTAGAGTCTGCGTCAGCGCCTGCTGTGGTTCGTCGAGGGCCGGCCTCCTACCATGAGACTCAGATTGCTCTGGAACAGATGGACCATGGCCGAGTAAAAGTTGGCCCGCTGGTGGAAGGCCGAGATCACGACGCCGGCCGCCAGAGCCGTCGAGGCCTATCAGAGCCGAATTGTCAGCGGATTGTCCCCGGATGGGCGGTCGAGCACAAGAGCCAAAACACGGTGAACAGCCAACGTACCCCGGCATACCAGGCCAAGCGCATCATGGGATGCTCGCAGAAGCGTGGGCTCCGTGTGCACCGTGTGCTGCGTGGACAGCGCAGGCTTGTCGGCCGCGCTCTCTCAACGTGAGCGGTGGTGTCTCAGCTATCGCATTGGAGCTGGTGGAGAAATCCGCCAGCAGCTAAATGACCGGGAGAAGCCCGCCCGGGCGAGAAAGTGGCAGTGGAAAGATCTGTAGGCGCACGCGAGCGCAATGGTGTGACTGGCGTCGTGCCCCCCGTCCGGCAGAATGGACGTTTGCGGAGGCGATGTCGTTGGATGAAGACACCTTGGCTGTTCGCTATGGGATGACGCAGATTGTAGCAAGCTATGGCACGTGATAGCTCCGCGAAAGTGGGGCTGTAGTCCGGGTTAATGAAACTCCGGCGCGGACATCGCATGGCGACTCGAGCTCCGTACGTCCTTTGCCGGCCGTTGCCCACGTCTGCGGTATCCGACGGGCCGGTGCGGGCCATAAGAGCCCGTGGGAGTCTCTGGGTGCCTTCTCGGGAAAGTTTCGCTGATTTTCTACTGCGTGAAAGTGTCTACGTACGGCGGATGCATTTTTGGTGAATTTTATCGATTTCATCTTGTAAATTGGTTTGCAACAAATCGACGGAAATGGCCTTGACGACGGTGACCCCGGAGCTTTTATCAGTCCTTCAAAGTCGACGAGATCTCCCAGAGCAAACATGGTACCTTGTCGCTGCAACGGTATTATGCGTGCTGAACCGGCCACACGAGATCCCCAACGTGTATTGCCACGCAGTCGAAATGGCATCGAGCTGGGATGAACGGAGATACATATCTCGGCGGATACGGGATGCAATGATCAAAGTCGCAGCCATATGCGGCATGCCAAAGGTAAATACATGACAGACACTCGCGGACACCAACGAGGTCTGATTCTTTTTGCCATGAGCTGTACAGACGATCAACGCCATGATGGAACTGTCCGCGGTCACGCCCGACGATCTTGCGGACGGACCGCTGGACTTTGGGGCGACATCCCGCTCCGGCGACGTCTACTATGCCTCGCCGGCGCAGATGCTCCAGCGCGGACAGGCTTTTTTTAACAAGGTCTACGGAAAGGTTGCCCAGCGCGTCATGGGCCAGATGGACCGCTGCGGCACGCCAGATCTCAGCCTGACGGCACGGCTGACCTACGGGTACGTGTTGAGCAACACGGACATTCTCAATTCTGCCGAGACGTCGCTTGTCATGATTGCCGGTCTTATACCCCAAGACGTGAGTGTGTTTGGTCCCAAGATACTGGTACACAACTGACGCCAGAGCAGGTCAACCCGCAGCTCAAGGGACACCTCAAGGGCGCACTCAACAGCGGCGCCACGGTGGCCGAGGTGATGGCGGTGCGCGACGTGGCCATGACAATATGCAGGGCGGCCGGGATGAGGATGTTGGCCGAGGGAGATATCGGCAGCTGGGGCTGGCGCAGCGAGGTGGCCGCTCTGTAGGAGGCGAGTAGCGAGGCAAAAAGACGCTCTAGGTGTATCTTAGTATCTTATCTTTCCTGTTGTCGAGATATGTTTATCACCATAGCTCGCGACGCGACGGATCCCTCCGGCCGATCCTGACTTGACGATAGTTGAAGAACGATCGACGCGACAAGCACATGCCTAATTGAACCCTAGGGCCGCGGATGCTTCTCGCCGGGCGAGCCTAGGGCACACCACATTCCACAGCACGCTGGCACGAACGGCCTCTCCGCACACCGAGGATTCTGCTAGAGGACAGTCGGGTCGGAGATGGACACGCAAATGCGGTTAGCCAAAATCTTCCCCTCACCAGGAAGCGAGCGAGACGGTGTTGGCGGTCCAGGACTTTCCCAATGAAGAAAGTGCCTTGTGACTACCTCCGTCTCGGGCTATTCAAGGGCTATGGGCGGTCCCAGGACACAAGACCCAAGGATCGGCGGCGGCGAGTGGAAAAAGGTGGGCTATCACACTCAACGATTCCGTACGAGTATCTCTACTTGTCGACGGCCTGGCGGCTCGTCCCCCATACTCTGCAAAATTCCGCGTTCCGCGCGGTCGACAAAGCGGCAGGACTGGGGAGCCGCCAACAAAGCGCGTAAGCCAATATTCCTCCTACGCCGAGAACCAAACGGCGTCGCCATCCTCCATTCGTTCTGTCCCGAGAGCAGGGGCGTGAAGATAAAGAGATACCGCTGGCCCCTAGGGCCGGAGGGATTGTTGGTGGCGGGGGGGGGGGAAGCGAAGAGGGGGGGGGGGAGGAGGAATAAGGATTGCAGGCAAGAGATAGGAGATGCAGAAGGGGCGGAAGCACAGAAAAGGGGGGACTGCATGATTGGATGTGGCGTGGTGGTATGTAGGAGACAACGGCCACGAGGACGAGGGACGAGGACCCAGAGGAAGTCGAACAAGGCCGGCTGTTGTGGCCGGCGTGCCGCCGATTCGGCGAGAAGCAGAGGCGGTCTGACCCTGAGAGGGGGGGGGTGTCTTGGGCACGTCCAAGAGGGACGACCGAGGACGCTCTGGCCGTCCCCGAGCGCGTGCCGCTGCCGTCGCTTGCAAAACGCCTCCGGAAAGCAACCGCCAGTCGATAAGATATCACAGAAACCCAAGAGGGATCTCCCGCTAGCAAGCTCCTCGACCTCCAGCGGTCTGCCTTGGGCGCCCGGCCGTGGTGCCAAATTCCCAATCCTGGCCCGGGCAAGCCTCCTGGAAACGGTAATTGCACCTTTCCGTCGACCAGGCCCCCCCTGGCGTCCTCCCTGGCCCCCCTGCCGATCCGGGCTCTTGGATGAGGAATACGAGCAATCATCTGTGCCCGTTACTCGTACACAGGTCGCCGACCTGACTGATTCTGTCTCCCCTCCCCCCCCCTCCCCCCCATCCCACACCCTCCCGCTCGCGGGGGAAACTGGCGCCACCGGGTCGCGCCCGTTTGGCGTGTCTCAGCCAGTAATGTGTGCGAGTCAGAAAGCTCCTTCTCGCTGTTGTGTCCTCTTACAGGCGGGGGCGCCGACTGAATAGGCAAGAGCGCTGGCCCGCGCCCTGTCCTGGCCTGTTTTCTACCCGTTGCCTTCCTGTTCTGGACCGAACTGTCCAGCGCATGACGGCCGCAGTGTTACAGCGCATATGGGGAGCCCGACGGGCAAACCGTATCGTACAGTGAGATACTCCGTACCCAGCCACCCAAACATTCTTGCAACCCAGCATCGACGGCACCCACGTTTTTCTGTCTTTGTCTTGCGCGCCGGCACGCCATGACGACCACGGTACCGTACCGCAGCACCACTTTTGGGGCTTCCCTGCCCGCCTGTGGGCGCCTAGACCAGCCTGGGAAGAATTAACCGGGTAGGGTGTGATCAGGATGCAAGAACGGGAGTCCTGCGCGGGCCAGGCTCAGTCGTAAGCAGGGCCTCCCCGGGAGCGGCTCGCGCTGCTCCGTTCCCACTGCCTCGCAAAACCACACTGTCGGGACCTCCGGGCCTGAGTGGATGAAGGGAGGGGGGAGCCGGGGGGGGGGGGGGGGAACGGGGGGGGCGGGCGGCGCAGCACGCTGTGGCTGGTACAAGTAGAGCCCGAGTACGAGCACACACCTATCTTACAGTACCAAAGGCGCTGTCTAGTTCGATCGACTGCATTTGATTTGCATGCTACACTGCCATCGGGCGCCCTCATGGGGGGGTAAGCAAGCTGGAGGCTCTGCGCCGTCTGCTGAATGGCCCAGAGCCGATGCGACTCTGTGGCCACTTTGCCCGCTGACTCTCCCCCTCAAAACTCGCTTGAAACGAATACTACGTCCGACAACAAACTCCCCGCGACCGACTTGTACTCCGTATGAGCAACGTGGAGGAAAAAATTTGCGCATTGGGCAGGATACGAAAAAAAACCCCCCAGTTTTCCGCTATCGTAATCTTAGCACAGGCCGCCCTGGAGCTGCTGCTACTCCATTCTCGTACACTATATACGAGTACGGTATGTGCAATGCAAGTAAGATACGAGTACATGCATAGCTGCATTTTCTGTGGCGCTCCTTCGGCATACTGCTCTGATTGCTATCCCGTCAGAGTGTGATATTGGTCGTCTTGCATTGTCGATCGCTGTGCCAGCGCGCTGGTCAATCTCAATGGCAGAGCCACGTTGCATTCGGAGTGGGATGGCTGCCGCTCGACTTTCAGTGATAACTGACAAAATGCCATCATCCTCCATCCTACATCCTGTTTCCGCGTTTTTGGCGGGTCCGTCTGTACCAGTGCCGCTGCCCACCCACCGCCTGGGCCTGGGGCCTCTGCGTTGATTGCCAATTCGCGCCATGGAAAAAAAAAAAAAAAGGGAAGGCCTGTCCCGCTGACGGCGTCCACTATCATATCTTACTCGTACAGTGTGTACATACTGTACTCGTTGACTTTGTCTACGCCCACTGCACGCTGTCTCCGACCAACAGTCTCGTATGCACCGCATGCCCATTGTCTCTCCGCATGAAGAAAAAAACCACAGCACGAGTGAAAGTCAATCCATATCTACGTCACGCCACTGCAAGCCATGCATATTTCGTAGGCTTAAATGTGTTGTGCGGAACGAGAAGCACGCAACCCCAAGACAATTTGCGGGCGTGTTCCAAATTTAGTCATTTTCGCCCCGGAATCAACGCTACGAGTAATACTCTCTGCTTGTCGCTACCACCCGACACAGTCTCATGGGACCGTCCCTCTTCCCCGAGGACGGTCCCTCTCCCCATTACTCGCACGTACTCCGTACTCCGTACCAAACAGCACGTCGCACAAGGTAGCATTCATTAGGCAACGCTACCCGCCTCTGCCCGCACACACCGCCAATTCGTTCACGGTCGCCAAATGTCGGCACGCTTCTGCATCCCGGCGGACGCAATACGACGCTGTCTGCCGCTCGCTGGGCCCTTGTCCGCCTGAAAACCTGCGCCTGGTCTCGTCATTCTCTGCCCTTTGTGGGTGGCTCAGCTGCCTTCTGGCCGCATGCTTTGCTCCTCTGAGCGATGCCACTGTGTCGATCTTCCAAGAAGGGCAAGCGCACCCACGAAACAAGCAAGTACGCTAGAAACAGGGCATCTTGTGGCGGGTTTGCTGGCGCCGTACGGAGCATCTTACCTGCCGCAAGTGGTCCCCGAGGCAGGGGCTGTCGGGACAACAGTGATATCTGGTAGTGATTAAATCTTACGTACACGTACACACGCCCTCTCTCATTTCCAGCTCCCAAAGACACCGCTGCCACCCCCGAGCCCTGAAACGGCTTGCTCGGCTCGCATTCCAAGCGACACGTGTGCAGCAGACTCGTATTATGGAGCATTGCGCAATAACAAGACGCCTGTGCTCCCCGGGACCCTGTTTTTTTTTTACTTCTTTTCATCAGCGACAAGACTGTCGGTGCGCTATTACTCCGTAGGGCCAGCGCCAGGCACGGCTATACCAATACAAATGATTCAACTAATTCGCATGCATCTACGAGTACTAGACATAAAGTGCAAGTGAATACTGGCACTTCGTCTCGCAGTCTCGTCCAGGCACATCAGACGCAGCAAGGTTACCGAGCCGCATTTGTACTCATAGGTCACATTCCTATACTTTCAACGTTGATAATGCACCAGCAGGGTAGGCCTTCCAAGCTGTCGGATGCAGCCAGGGATGCTCTTAGACATATCAAAGTTGCGAATCAAGTGGATGGCCGGCAATACGGAGTACGGCGTACGAGTGGGATCCCACGACCGCCTGGGTCGTCTGGGCAAGGGAGGGGTCTGCAAGCGGGTCTTGCACAAGTAGGCCGCACTCTGAAAATATTAGTAGTGGGGTTGTTGTACCGGGGGTGACTTAGCGGTGCGTCCAATTAGCGCGTGCAGAAGCGCCTCCACCGGGCCAGAGTGAAGCAATCATCAGACGAAGCGTCAATTTTTTTGCCTTTCTTTGCTTGGCCTTCACGACGTGTAATGTTGGTAGTGGCCACGAGCGATCCGAGCACGCATGTTGTTGGCCCGTGGCGCACTCGTACCGGACTCCGGGCCAAGCTGCGTCTGCAGCCAAGGGCGCAGGTACAAGACCGCGTCCTGTACTCGAACACGCGTATCTTGCTCGTAGAGCTGCAGAGCTCAATCCGACGCGCCCGAGTTCCGTCGAGCTTGACGCGCGCGAACTACAAAATATGTCATTTCGCAAAGCTATTACGAAAGCGCAATGGCAACGGCAATCAGTTCACATGCTCACGGCCAATGGCCCTCGTAGGCAGCAAACTAAGATACGAATAGTCCTTTTCCTGTCTTGTGAGCAGATTCCCCCCCTTCCCCCCCCCCGTCCGCCTGTACGGATGCATCTGTCATCTAGTTATCGCTAGACAGGAAAAAATCCTCCGATGGGCCTTATATCCGCAGTATCGTGGTGCTTTGCGAGAGAGGCGCGAGGACCATATCTCGGTGATGCCGCGCCGCTAGTCCGTAATAGGCTTTGGGCGCTCCGGCTGCCTCCTCGGCCTGCAGCTCGTTGTGGGGGTCAGCCCACCCTAGGGGTGGCATGGGCCAGCATGTGGTAGCGCACCTCTTTGCACGGGCAGCCTCGCGGCCCATGAGCTCAAGTCTTGCCGCTGTGGCCGCTGAAACGGCGCGGGCTTGAGCGCTGAAACACAGCAGTCCCGTCCCCTAAAGGCCGCCACGACCATCTCAGTAGTGTACTTGATAGCGCCGAATCAACACACCCCCCTCTCGCCGAAGAGTTGCCAATGTCTCCT
Source organism: Leptographium radiaticola (assembly GCA_019925535.1). Classification (NCBI taxonomy): domain Eukaryota; kingdom Fungi; phylum Ascomycota; class Sordariomycetes; order Ophiostomatales; family Ophiostomataceae; genus Leptographium; species Leptographium radiaticola. The sequence goes on from JADHKK010000035.1 coordinate 19,886, forward strand.
TTTTCTTGCCTTGGCCCCCCCCCAATACGCTCCGCAAAATGTGCAAAGAACGGAACGCGCGCGTTTCGAGAAGACAAAAAAATAACAATCGGTGAGTCCAAGTCGTCGTACGAGCCCGTCGGGCGTTTTTACGCACATCTATAGTTTCCCTATTAGGCAACGATTGCGATTTTGACCCCGAAACAACGGGGGGCGACGTAGATTAGTCGCTTGCCCAGATATACACGAGGCAGATAATGCACGCTACGCGAGGATGCGGGCGGGTTTTACTCATAGCACACCGCACGACAACCCGACCAAGTACCTCAGCGTGCTAGCCATGTATCTTGCTAAAGGGTAGCAAGTCGATCTTTTGCAGGCACAGAGGGCCCGCCCGCTTCACGCCCTCTGATGGGACGGCCGGCTCTTGGCACTGCAGCAACTAAAGATACTTGCTACTTTGTATCTTACTTACACCAGTCAGCCCTATGTGCTGTGCACATCTCTTGCACGGCCGAACTGCTCCGTTGGATACCTGAATGCAACGCAAGGCCCCCTAAGGCATGCACTGCCCACCAGCCACCCCCCAGCCCGTCGTTGTTGCTGCTGCGCCTTCCCAGATCGAGGGACAACCATCGAAAGACAATCGTGTCCCTCGTGGTTGCCCTCTTCTTTTTTTAGCACGCAAGCCACACACGGCGTTCGACTTTGACGCATTTGCTTTATTGTTTCGAAATCTCGCGCTGGCCCGATCGGAAGGGGGGGGGTGTGCGATCTGTCGAACATGAGACTATGAGTTCTCGTACAGTACGGAGTATGTACCGGACAATATCCGAGCCTATCTGCTCCCCTATGCCCAGTTTTCCCCCTATTGGCCGCTTTTCCTTTTTTTCCCTCGCCGGGAAGTCAAAAACGCCTTCAAACCCCCCTTTAGCTTACAGGAAAGTACATGATCCAATTCCGACCAATCAGCGCCCATAAGTGCCTAGTCCATAATTAGCAAGGGCCCGCGCATAAACGTCAACAACGGACTCCGGTTCCGTTTGTCTGGACGCCTCCCGTTTGCCCGCTGTGCACTTTCCAGACGAGACAGAAACACACGGTCGGAGAAAGGACGCAGACCTGTCCTGTGGCCGAGCCCCTCTACCCGTACTCGTACGAGTACAGGCTGTCAATGCGAAAAAGGAGCATTGCGCGCAGAGCAGTGGTGCAGTCGTTGCAAAAATGCGGCACGCCCCCCTCTCTCTCCCGAGATCCTTTCGGGCGGTGTACGAGTACGAGTACCTGCAGCGCAATTTCCGTTGGTAGAGCGGCATCCAAGTCTCCGTAGTCGTATATCCTACAAGCCGTTTCCGCTTGGAAGGATTTTGGCGAAAAATATGTCCGAACAAAGAGCTTTGACCGTTGGCTGCCGTCCGTGGATGCCAAGATAGAAGCGACCTGCAGCTCGGGGGAAAAAACGGCGACTACTTGCTCTTCTGCTTCTGAAGCGGCGCCACAAAATAGGGCTGAAGCATTCTTATGATTTGCAGCTGTAGTCGCATATCCAGTGGCCACCAATGGCCACCAAAGGCCACCAACTGCGTCAGGCACGTTCTGTGATCCAACAGACATGAGCCGAGTGCTGCGTGCATCGGGGGCCCGAAATAACTCGTGCTGTCTTTACCGAACCGCACCAACAGGATCGGACGGCTATCTGCCTGCATGTTTTGCCCCTCCACTTTGTCTGGCCTTGTCTTGCCGCAACAAGAGCAAATGTCACCTCAATTCTCGTATGGTGTATTCGTAGTACGTATCACGTTTTTTCACGACCCAGACCCCAGCGTCGGGGACGGCAACACTGCGCCCCCGTGTTCGCCCCTAAACACGGCCTGGGTGCGAGTGCGGACGTTCCGCGCTGTGTTGGCAGTCGCTTTTGGACCAATCAACCGGCCGGATGCGATCTGAGGGGAGGAACCTTCTTTTCCAAAATTTCGGACATGGCTTGCGCTAGGCCCCCGCCGGGGCCCTGTAGCTTGGGGGAGATTGGGATGCAGTACTTTTGACCTGGCCGGCGTCACGCTGGCCCTGACGGCCCTGCTCGTACGTATATTACGAGTATTATCGAATCTTAATAGCTGTGGTTTCAATTGCCAATACCCCAGCCATCCGCGGTTTCAATAGCAGGCCGGGGATGCTCATTTCACATATAATTCCCGAACTAAAAAAAGACTGACGATGGGGTTACCAGAGTTGCGAAAGCCCGGGTTTGCTCGGGGTACGACGAGGGACGACGTACGGCGTATGGCTGACTGGGAGAGTGTGTAGCCTGGGACGTACTGGCACATACTACGAATACGGCACACGCGTTCTATTGTTGTTTTGCCATGACCAATCTACGCGCAGCTCCCCCACGTCTCGGGCGGCTCCGCGGATCGAGCATCGTCTTGTCTGTCGCGGTGTGCGGTGAGGCACACGCCGGAATGGAGAGAGTCGGCTTATTCTGTTGCGCCGATCTTGGCCGCTACTTTGGGCTTCTCGCCGCCGGTGCCGTCACGTCGCAGGGATGTCCCCGACTGCAATTTGTGGCCTTGCGCGAAGATGCTCAATCGGCCTGCGAGCACTAGTTCAATTGGGAAATCAGCGCGAATACTTGTGGACCGCCCGAATCCCAGACCTTTTTTTTTCTTCCTGTTCCGAGATGCCGGTGCGAGACAGGGTCCCTCGCGAGGCAGCACACCGGGTTGTTCAATAAGCTGCCGTCTAGACCGGGCAAAATGCGACATCAAGCATCAAGGCAGGATCCGGTCCGCCCGGGGTGGCCAGGGTGACCTGTGCATGACTGTTTTGTACCCTGGACAGTACGAGGATACGAGCCCGACAAGGAGATGCATCGCACAAAATCTCAATTGGTTGCAGGGAGTGGTGGGGCCCAAGCTTGCTAGCTGGCACGTGCGCCATCAGGACAACCCGCGCACATCATGGCGCTGTTGCAACAGCCAAAGCACGGCCAAGTATGGGAGCAGTGGTTTAGCATTGGGACCGGGCGGCCTGGGGAATCAAGCTCGTCCATCCGGCCAAAACAAGCGCGACCGCCGGGCAGATTGGATGGCTGCCTGCCCAACCCGAGACTTTAGGTGGCCGGACTGGACCGGACTTGAGGTGACATCGCGGGAAAATCACAGCGGAATGAGACATTGCAAGATACGAGTAACCGTGCTATTACGTGGACTGCCCGTCGCCATTGTGCGTCGCTCTCGTCGTCCTGGGAGCCAATATCGCAATACGAGTTGCGTGCTGGCCGGCGGGCCATCTCCAGGACCTGTCCCGGGGGCCAGGCAGGCACGAGTACGAGTACCACGATACAAGAGGGTGCTTACGAATCTTACTTGCATGGGACACGGATATTTTTGTGGCGGCCGATCGTGCTGGATGGCCTCTCTCTCCTCTGGGATGGCTTCTGACCGCTTCGCCAGAGACAGGCCCATGGAGCGGCGGCTGCAGCACCGCATATGCACGCGACGTATTATCTCACTCGTGCACGTCGGCCCTCCAGGACAAAAGGGAGACAACAGAATACGGAGTAGGAAGGCGAGCTTGACCAAAAATAGGCCTGGCTCGACACGGCCCAGCTTCATTGGCTTTAGCAGCAGCATATTCGGGATAGCGACCCTGAGACGGCGGCAGGACGATAAGGCTGGGCTCAAAGTATCCAAGGCAAAGTTGGCAGAAGGTTGGTCTCAGGGATCGGGGGGGACCAAAGAGAACAAGCGCCGTGCTCACCGATACAAAAATGTCTCCTGCAACCCAATGCCCCAATGCCCCAATGCCACCGCCTCTCGGCGAGCGGCTCCACACGATTCCAACACACGCCTAGAGGCTTGGCCCCCCCTCCTCCATCAGGGCTCGATCCAGCACTACCAGGCCTCCTGTCCCAAGGAGATGCCGAAAAATCGCCCTTACTTTACTTTACTGACAGCACTGCCCGGGGCCCTAATGACCTGTCAACTCCGCGATCCGTCCACCCATCACTGTCAATCGCGAAAGTCGTGGTGCCCCATAGTTGGGACTACTGCACACAAGTCTCTCGCGTAATAGGAAATAGCCAACCAAGAAGGAAAAAAAGAAAGAAAGCATAGGAAAAAAAAAGAGCAATTCCTCTGCACGGCGACCAGGGGGTGGAAAGCAGGCAAAATACTCTTAGAAAGAAGGAGTTTTGTATCTAATAGAGACGGACTCTCGGTATTTCGGGTAAGATTAACCACCATTTTGCGCTGCTTTCTTGGTACTGTAGTCGTAGTGCCTGGTGTCCCTGGACTATGTATGGCCTCGCCTTAACAGCGCCATTATGATCCGCACGCACCGACCAAAACTCTCTCTGGTACCGTCGCTATTTTTCGCAGTCGCAGGGGCCATTCGCTTCTCTGCTCCTGACTGGGAATAGCCTGGTCAGCGAGGAAGGCTGATGGGACAGATCTGAAGCGCAGCCAAAAACACCACCCAAAACCACGGAAGGAAAAAAAGAAAACCCACGAGGCACAATGCACCGCAGAATGGGCCAACGGGGCCAATTTGCGTCTCCGGGACTCGCGCTGTTGCTTTCAGATGCTGCCCGCTCCGCCTCTCCTGCACGTCGCCCGCACGTCGCCGCATGTCTCTAGCACCCCCCCTTCTCGCTGTTACTGCCACATCCCTATGCCTGTTTTGTCTCTGTTTCGCGCGGTCGTGGAGTCCCAACGACGGACCAGTGGGCTAGTGGGAGGCCCGCTGATAGGAGTTCCCGTGCGTACAAAGTGTACTCGCACGGCGTATCTTGCTTGTACTCGCGAGGATACGCTCTAGTTTTGGCACTATTTTTTACCGTAAAATCCTGACGTCCGGTACAGTACGAGTAGAGTACGCAGCGCGCGGGCGACGAGGAGCTCGTACCGCGCAGCGACAAGAGCGCGCCCGGATGGTCTGCCATGGCCAGCCATGCCGTGTCAGGATTTTCGAGTGCGATTGGCCGAGCCCAGCTCGCAAGTTATCTTACGAGGACTCGTACTCGTACAGATACAATGTACCAGTATCTGCTCCGTGCTCTTGTGAGTACGGAGTACAGCGCACAGGGAAACCGCGGAATCGGCCGCACCGCAAAAAGAGGCAGGGGGAGGGGGCGACGGCGGCAGCAGCGAGGGCAGGTACCTGGCAACTTGTCACTGATTTTTACTAGGTTGTACCTGCTCCATTCCGTGAGGGGAGGGGAGGGGGGTGGGAAAACTTTCGTACGCCCCACACCCCCCCTTCACCCCCGGACCTACTCGTACACCCTGGCCCATGTACACGCCCTCCCCTGGCCCGTCCTAAGCCTTCCTCCCTCTGCCCTATCCAAGAGATGGAAAGATGAAGGTCTATCATGGCGACTGTGTATATATCTTGAACGCCCCCCATTGCCGTGGGTCAAGCACCATCTTCTGGTCTGGCCATCACAACCACCAAGCACCCTCGTCTTCTGCCTCTCACTCGCTTTCCAGTTGTCCTTTCTCTCGTTACCTTTAAGACAACACTCGCTGGCTGCTTAGACCAGCACGCCCACCTTTATCCTTGCCTCTCTAATACCTCGTCCATACCGGCAGCATCCGACAAAGGCAACGCTCTGCAAGCCCGTCTCGACCTCGTCTCGCGCCACGCAGCACATCATCCGCATACCTCGGCTCGGCGCTTCTCACAGCGTTTTTGTCTCAGCTTCAGCGTGTCTCGTAAGTCAGCCGGTGATCAGTGGCCCAGTGGCGTCGCTCGGGCTAACCGTCGTGAATAGCGCACCCAGCGCCCATAGCACTGTTGATTTTCCCGTTTAGCACCCGTCCCATTTTCGGGATTACAGCGACCAGTTTCGGCTCCCCGCTCTGCCACCCACCGCCTACAGGCATTTTTTCCACTTTACCGTCCCGCTGCACGCACAATGCGCAGTGGACCTGAGGATTTTAACTGCCACTACCCCGAACCCCAGGGCGTCTCCCCCTCGCCCTCTCTCACCATGAACCAGCACATGTCCCCCGAAAGCTTCTTTCGGAGACAGGACTGTTATCCCGCCGCCGTCAACTTCAATCAGCCACACCCGGCTCTCTTTGCCGACGCGCCCTTTCAGAGCATGTTTGGTGACCGCATGTCGCCGCCTACTCTGTACCACGACGACCACGACCTCCATCTCTCGCCCAGCCTGTCCGCCACCTCCGGCGCCTCTGCTCCCTCCTCGGCCGTCGGCTCGCCACGCTCCAACCACGACCAGCCGCCTGTCATCTCCGAGTGGCCTGCACCGCAGTGCGTCAGCGTGAGCCCCGGCATCGTTGGCCAGACCGATTTCTTCGTGCCCAGCGAGTACAACTTCCACGCCGGCAGCATGGAAGAGTTTGCCCAATTCGACTGCGCGCACAAGCCCGCCTTTGTTGGTGAGTTTTCATCCCCGCCGGCGCGATCATCCCTTGTGACTAACCTCCCTTCTGTAGCCGACCCCTCGGTTCTGCACCCGGAAGTCCGGCCCATGGGCATTCCTACCTTTGACGCCTTCCCTCCGCCTCACAGCAACCCCTCCTACACCGTCTCGCCCGAGCGCTCTCCCGTGCTCGAGGCCGGCTCTGTCTCGCCCTACCCCAACAGCACCAGCGCTTTCCCCCAGTTCAGCAGCCCCTACCTCGCGCCCACGCCCATCGGCCCTCAGAGCCGTCGCGGCAGCCGTGGCTCCTTCTCGGGCTTCTCGTCCGAGCAGCAGCTCTCCGATGGCGAGGGCAAGGAGAAGCAGCGGTGCCCGCATCCCGACTGCGGTCGCCGCTACAAGGACCTGCGCGCCCACATGCTCACGCACCAGAACGAGCGGCCCGAGAAGTGTCCCATTCACACGTGCGAATACCACGTCAAGGGCTTCGCTCGCAAGTATGACAAGAACCGCCACACCCTCACCCACTACAAGGGCACCATGGTGTGCGGCTTCTGCCCGGGCTCTGGCTCCCCGGCTGAGAAGTCGTTCAACCGTGCCGACGTCTTCAAGCGCCATCTGACGGCCGTCCACGGTGTCGAGCAGACGCCGCCCAACAGCCGCAAGAAGACGACGCCCGGCGGTGGAAACGCCCAGAAGCTGACCACGTACGCACCGGACGCTACTGGCAAGTGCAGCACCTGCTCGCAGACCTTCTCCAACGCGCAGGAGTTCTACGAGCATCTGGACGACTGTGTGCTGCGCATCGTCCAGCAGGAGGACCCGGCCGAGGCCGTCAACGCCTCCCACCTGGCCGAGGTCGAGCACGACGTCGAGCTGATTGAGACGCTGGAGAAGAACCAGCTGCCGACCACGCCGGCGGGCGCGGTGACTGCCGCCGACGAGGAGGAGGACGAGGAGATGGAGGAGGAAGAGGGCGAGGAGGATGCGTCCCGAGAGGAGGGGTCGGCTCTTGGCCCCCTGAGCTCGCCGCGCAAGTCCAAAATGAACCCAGCCAACGGAGTGCAAAAGTCGCGGGGCATGACACACTCCCGCGGTGGTGTTCCCTTCACGGGCAAGACACGCTCGCGTCGCAGCCGGCAGAACTACCCCAGCTCGTGGGGCTTCGACAAGGGCCAGATGACCATGCGGAAGCGGGTCATGACCGTGTTCGAGGGTCCGCGCCGTCTGGCCAAGGACGACATGATGCTGTCTACCGAGCACGAGGTCCGCCTCAAGCTGTCTGACGGCAAGGCGTACGTCACCGATCTGGATGTCCAGACGATGAAGCGCGCCGAGGGCTTCCTGCAGTCCACCGACGAGGAGAAGGGCATCTGGATCTCCGATGACCCAACTGAGGAGCAGATCCAGCAGATGCAGGCGGCTGCGGCTGCAGCGGCGCAGGCAGCTGCCATCATATGACGACCCGAGGGAACAAAGGAACCAAAAAGCGAAAAAACACCGTCACGTCGAGGCCCCTATTCACCATTTCTTTTCACATATTGGGACGAGGCGAGGCGCAACTAATTCGAGCAATCCGCTTTTTCGGATGGGTCTTGGGCAATGATATGAACCTGGGTTACGACTATGAAATGGAGGGCTATACTGTAACATCTCTAGTGTGTTGGATATTTCTTTTTGCTGTAGACATCTTCTCTACATTTGCCGGTTTTTGCTCTGGGTCCCAAGCCGAGGAGACGGCACGATACCCAAACTAATTTATCTCTTTTCACATTGAAACTTGTCTGTGCATTGGGTGAAGGCTAATACGTACCTGGACGATGGATTCATGTGTCCAACAGGACGGACACTGGAAGAAGAGTGCAAAAGGTGATGTCCGCGACGGTCCCCGAGCAGGAGACTTGCAAAGAATAGTCGGACTGCCATCAAGTGTTGCTTCCTGTTTGCCGAAAGTTGGACGATCCAGGCATGTCCTGGTATTCCCGAATTTGGTTCAGACATCGTCTAAACCTGGCATTCTTGTGTTCGACTGTTGTTGTGTGGACTTGTCGCGATATGGTCGTAGAATAGACTTGGAGGTAAGCATCATGTCGTCGGTCCTCGTCGGTGTCGTCGTCATTAGTCGTCGTTAGAGTCGCTGTCGATGGAGTCGTCGTTGTTTTCCAAAGTCCGTCGAAGCCAGTCGCTATGACATGTTGGGAAACTGGTGATATTCGTGACAACTAGTGGCATGAGAAAACCCGGGCGGTCAAAATGCAGAGCCAATTCCGTCTGGCAACAGCGTTCCGAAGCAGAACAGACAAGGGACAACGTGAGATATATATACTTCGCAGTTGGGCATCAGGGCAATGGACATCTCGACTCAGCCAATATTCACTGGCTCCCTAGATGTGAGAATTGGCCATGCTATATTAGTGTCATGTCCCATTCTGGCATCGTCCGCTGCCGCCGAACCCAAAAGGGTGTCATGTGCCTGCGGCTGGATACTCAGCTGCGAGTTGCACCGTCCTGATGCGGCAAAGTGCCACAATTTCATTTCCACAACAAGAAGTGTGGCTACCAGAATTGGAAGGGATGGGCGATGATTGGTTTCTATCGCTTACGTGGACGAGTGCAGATAAGACGAATAGGAAAGGGCGATGCCGTCCAAAGCTGCTCGTTGGGCAATAGGTCGTCTGGCGATGTGGAAAAATTACAGGCTAGAGCTCTAGCAGTTCGACTCGAGCGGATTATTGGACAGCGTACGGCCACATTTGTCGACACACGAAATGGACACGGAAGGAAGAAACGATTAATCACTGCGTACATGCTGTTGATTCTACTCCCTGAAACGCCAGGTGCGCCCTTCCCCGATGTTGGTAGAACAAGATTGAACAAGGCAAAAAGGGAAAACCACAAACCAACCAAAAGGCAAAAAAGCAAGACAGAAAGCGATGAGATCCAAATCCAGCAGAGGAAGAGCCGACAAGCGTCGCCGCATGTGCCCTTTCAGAGTGAGGGGGAGCGCCTCGCGGCGGCTCAGGGCTCATAGTTCTTCTGGAGGTACACGGCTACCACGAGGGCGTGGTCACGCTCGTACGGCTCCAGCGTCAGCTGCTCCTTGGGGAAGAATTGGTCGTCCTTCAGCTTCTGCACTTCACTAGCGAACACAGCTTCGGGGGCCGCCGTCGAGTCGATACAGTTGGCCTTGATGCTGAGCACCAGGCCGCCGCCTCGCCGCAGGAACATGCTCGCGTTGAGCGCCACGATACGGGCCTGGTCGGGCTGCGCGACATCGCTGAAGATGCAGTCGACGATCGGCACGAGGAAACGGTACTTGAGCGGGTGGCGGGCACTGAGCAGGTTAGCAACAAGACACCAAGAGAGGGGTGAGACTCTGTGACGTACTCCTCCACGATCGGGATGACGTTGGGCCGCTTCGAGGCCATGTTGATCAGGTCGCGACCCGAACGGTGGCTGAACTCGACGGCGTACACGGTGCCCGTGGGGCCAACCAGGTCGGCAACGTGCGAGACCGACGTGCCGGACGCAGCGCCGAGGTCTGGGAGAGAGGTTAGTTTTCATCGGATCATTAGTCATGCTGAACAGCAGGATACGTACAGAGGACCTTGGAGCCGGGGCCCATGTAGATGTTGTCGACACCACCGAGGATACCGGCAGCGATCTTGGAGCGGAAAGGGTTCTGCAGCCAGGTTAGCACAACGATTGGGGCGAAGGACAGGAGTTTGTCTCAGAACGTACCCAGACACGGTACTCGACCTTGCCAGCCGGAGTGCCGTCGTCGTTCTTGACCACGTTGTCGACCGTGATGCGCTTCTCGCCGTAGACCGAGATACCGGGGGCAATGTTGGCCGTCGCGAGCAGATCCTCCTTGCCACCACGGGCAACGAAGATGCCCTTGTGACGATGTGGCTCCTGAATGAGGGGAAAATGGTCAGCTTTGCGTTCTGCAGAGGCGACAAGTAGCAAAGGCTGAGCGAGCTCGTTTACTTACCACCACGACCTTCTTGCCACCAGCAGGACCAGAGGCACCACCACGGCCACCACGGCCGCCGCCACGGCCACCACGGCCACGGTCACCACCACGGCCGCCAAAGCCACCGCGACCACCGCGGTCACCACCGCCACGGCCGCCAAAGCCACCACCACCACGGCTGGCACCTATTTTTATTCATGTCAGCTGGACGACGTCCACCGGTAGTTGAGTCTTTCATCTCTCACCTCCACGGCCACCCCGGGAGAAGCCACCGCGGCCACCACGGTCACCACCGCCACGGCCACCGCGACTGCCACCACGAGGAACGAAACCCATTACGATGGATGTTTTTGTGATTGACTCGAATTAGATTGCGACTAGGTCGTTTGAGATGCGGCAGAAGGCTGTCCTGTCGGAAAGTCCGCTGCTTTTGTAGATCGAAAAGTGGTATATCGCCAGGGAAGAAGCAATGGGCAGAAAAAAAAAAAGAGTCCGCCTTGGAGAGCTTCAAAATTTTTTAGGTTGCTTTTCTCTTTTTTCTGCAGTGGCCAATCATTACACGATCACAGGGACCCACATCGGGTAATGAATGTTGCGGATCCGACGAGAAAAAAGTCATCACTCAGCAATCACCACGTGACTGATATGCAAGTGGGGCGGTCTCGGCCGCAACAAGCGAATCACGGTAGGGCTGCCCAACCCTAGCCCTTCTCCCGGAAAAACCCATGTGCCGGAGACAAAAATATGGGCGGTGCGGCCCACGTCTGCCATGGGCAAAGAAAAAAATATTGGTGGCCTCGACACTACTTTTGAAGAAAGTTTTGCGTCTCATTTCTCCGCAAGCACGATCACCACAACCCATCTTCCCAACACCATCTTCCCTCACAAATCATCAAGATGGTAAGTGGAATTGAAGAGTCGATTGCTGGTGGGAGTGTCTCCCGGGGGGCCATGTCTCCCGTTTAGAGGGTGTTTTGGTGGACGAGAACAGACGGCAGCGACGACGAAAATGCACGACCCAAAGCGCGAGCCATGACTAGAACACGAAGAGCCATGGCGCCTCCCCTTACCAGCGAAGAGAGCCAGAAACTATGCCCGACGTGAAACGAGGTCGCTCCGTTCCGTTCATCTGCCAAACAAAAAGCCAAAAAAGAGGGGGACATGCGGGAGACAGGGCCTGCTATGCTTGCTTTCTCGAGAGGGCCACACGACTGACACGGCGTGTGCACAGGTTCGCTACGCTGCGACGGAGATCGCTCCGGCCAAGTCGGCCCGCGCGCGCGGTGCCTACCTGCGCGTGTCGTTCAAGAACACCCGCGAGACGGCCCAGGCCATTAACGGCTGGAAGCTGCAGCGCGCCCTGACCTTCCTCGAGAACGTCAAGACCAAGACCGAGGCCGTCCCCATGCGCCGGTACGCTGGCAGCATCGGCCGGACCGCCCAGGGCAAGGCTTTCGGTGTCACCAAGGCCCGCTGGCCCACCAAGTCGGCCGAGTTCCTGCTGGGTCTTCTGAAGAACGCCGAGGCCAACGCCGACGCCAAGGGCCTCGACACGAGCAACCTGGTGGTGAAGCACATTCAGGTCAACCAGGCTCCCAAGCAGCGGCGGCGGACGTACCGTGCGCACGGTCGGGTATGTTTTTTTGTTTATTCTCTTCGCTCCTTGTGCCTCTTGCTAACACATTCCAAGATCAACCCCTACATGTCCAACCCCTGCCACATTGAGCTCATCCTGACCGAGGCCGAGGAGACGGTCGCCAAGGCCGATGCTGTTGCCACGACTGAGCACCTCAGCTCAAGACAGCGCGGTATCCGCATCCGCAAGGCTCTGACGGCATAGACGGTTCGGCGGCCGGCGAAGAAGGACGTGAAGGGACTGTGCGTTGGCGTGTAGGGCTTCTACATGGGAGATTGGGAAAAGGCGAAATCCATTTTTTTTACCCCTGGGAAATTGTGAACGTGAAAGACGCCGTCCTCGGAGTACAAGGAAGAGGAGAGGAGCCGGTGAAAGAAGCACGGGGGGCCTTGCGTGCTTCTTGTCTTTTTACCCCCTTTGCCCACCCGCTGCAGAGCCAATTGTGGCTTGTTGACTCCGGGTTGCATCATTTCCTTATTCTCAAAAAGAGCAAAGACGCATACCGTGGTGAACTGTTGGTTCGTGATTTTCCCCCTAACACGAAAGAGAAGACAAAAAAAAGAGAAAATAATCAATGCTGTGCGAATGACGTGAAGTGTGGAGTCTGTCATTGGATGATGGGACTCCCGATATCAGTAAGATGACAGACGGCGAGTCTTAAGTCGTGCTTTTTGGTGACCACAATGGGTCGTACTGTGCTATATTTTACTCGAGCTAACGTAGTCATATATGTCGTGCAAATTCGGGGGTTCGTACCACCATACAATCTCGGGCAGGTTGGGAGAAGACATAAAATAAACATAAGGATGAATCAGTCTTGGGGGGAACAGCTTCGTGACAAACGACAATACCAAAGAAAAGGGAATGGCAGGCTTAGGAAGATACAGACACATGGGCTGGTATCAGCCTTAACACTGCGGTAACGTAAGTTATGCTCGGGCGGCCGAGCTGTGGGACATGGGCGGCTTATAGCCAACGGGCGATCAGCGCCAGATAAAGCACAACGAAAAGGTCGAAACAATGCAAAATCGGTAGACGGCGAAAGTAAGACGGCGGGAATCAGCGGTGCTGATATTTACCCTTCTTCTTCGATGACTTTTCTTGAGCTTTGCGAACTTCCAGCCATTGGTTAATGGTAGCAAGGCCATCGTCCAATATTTCGCCAACAAAGTAGACAAGGTAGTTGTGTTCGATTGTGTATGTCTTTGTGTAGTTGACTCGAGACGCCTTGTGTAGCTTCTCCGCTAAGTTGATCGGATGCATGCGGATAGGCGGGAAGCCAAGCTCCGGTTCACCGCGCAAGAGTTGCGGCTCAGCGTTGGTGTACACGATTCCGTGGTCTGTTGGATGGGCACCGCGCTTATTGCAGCCTCGCTCGCCGTACGACATAATCGGACTGTGTAGCATCTGTTAGTTTCGGGTCCTCGCTGGCATGGTGGGGAGACGCACAAGCAGATGGAGTGTCCAGCCCATGTCTCCGTAATAATAAAGCGTCGGCCCTTTGTATATGTGTCGTTCGGCCTCGTAGAGTACACGGAGGCTGTGGGTTGTGAATGTGCCCCCCTTGGCTCAGGCCACATAATCTTCAAGACCTAGATTTTACATGCAACAAGTTAAAACCAGTGACGGGGACGAGTGCTATGCTGCCAATGGCCAATGACCAATAACAGTAGGCCAACGTACCCGGCCGACCCAAAATTCGCTAGAATCTCGGACATCATAACCTGCAGGGTGAATCAGACGCGTCTAGGGTTGTCATAGAGGGGCCGGCATACGTGTATCCACAGAGCCTCGTGATCCACTAACAACTGGATCGGGGGCAGATGAGAGCTCTGAAGGACCCGACTCTGCGAGACAGTTAGTCTTGTTTCGCAGGGCCAACAGACTGTAATGGTTGCAGCACTTCGTACCTAGGTCGAAATCCGTATAGTATTGCTGTTCTGCCAGCTGGCCCAGCTCCTGATCTTCGACGATGGACGTCTGGTAGCGGTCTGGACACGAATGAGCCCACGTTATTTCCCATAGACAGGGCCCTCGTCCTCACCTTCTCCGTAGCCGCCATATTGGCCACGGTTTCCCTGAGCTGTGCTGTTCCTCTGGGGGTGTCCTGTCGGCGGAGAGAAAATGGACTGGTTGAAAGCTCTGGGCGTCGCAGAGTCCTCGTTTAAATGTGGACGTCCGGCATAATCGTAATTGCCGAGGGTTGCACCCCCCCCCCAAGAGGATAGTTCCGAGTCCGGACCCTGCCCATAGCTGTCGTATTCAGAAGGAATCTGCTCCGCTTGGCGGTATGAGCCGTGGGGATCCGCATAATGTGGGTCAGCTGAGGGCGAGGCTTCAAAGCCTGGCAGTACTGTTGTCTGGGTGTTGTCGTAGAAGCTCTGCGGCTGTGTCAAATGGTATGGGGCATAGTCTCCCGCGCCATCACTAGACGCTGAGTACTCTCCCATAGGCCATATATCAGGCGACCGCTCGTGGCCAGATTCGTCAGCCATATTGCCGTTGAGTTATCACGGGCCGCAGCAGCTTCCCGGCGATTGTAGCCCGACAATGGTAGTGTGAAAAGAGGAGCGAATCGGACGGGAATCGTTAAATTGCAAAAAGGGCAGTAAGGGCAAAAAGTGCAGAAGGGGCAGAAAGGGCAGAAAGTGCAGAAAGTGCAGAGAGTGCAGAAAGGGGGCTGCCGCGCTGAAAGCCAAATATATATCGTCGCCAGGCCGCCAGGCCGGATAATTCATTATGTACCACTTGCGGCTCTGCTTCATGCGAACAGAACACGGCACAGCGACACGGCCGGCCGGCATCATTGGTCCACGTCGTCTCTCGTGACGGCTATCAAGGCATTCGATTCGACGGCTAGGACACCCTCTTACCGCACGTGAACCCGCTTTCTGGCGCCGAAGCACTGCTGTTTGACGACGGAGATAAGCTTGGCCGTGGCTTGGCTTTGGGTCGCAACGTCCCGTTGGTGCACTCGTGCCGTGTGCAGAAGGAAGGAGGGGGCCACGACGACCTACTACGGCCTACTACGGCATGCTGGACGCATCATTTCCCTGCCGTCACAGTTGCGGCAAATTGGCCTTTGTGACTGCTGCACCGATGCCCAACGCGGACGCGTATCTCGGAATGACCACCCACTCGCGAGCGCCACGTCCCACATAATGTCTCGGGTGCTCCTTTGCGAGGCTGGCAATGCGGTGAGCAAAATGATATTGCGGAGTATGTACTATGTACTCCGTACCATGTTAATATTAATAGAATCCGGAGGGTGTCGAAGTTTCACTTTTCGGAGGAAGGTGCTCTTCACAACCCGTTGCTACCGTTTTGTGATTGGCTGCACTGTCCAAGTGCTGCGGCCACATGATAATAACTGCCCATCCCTCAGACGTGCATTTTGCAGGGGAATCTCTCCTTTTCCGTGGCTAGCACTCGTTTCCCATGGCTAGCAAAGTTCGAGCTCGAATGTCGCATCTTTGGGCGCTGCTCAGCATGTCCAAACCCAGCCTCTCCGACCCGGCGTTGCGCTTAGAGAAGCCCAAAAAGCCCGGGGATTCGGTCATGGTTCAAACCGACAGCGCCCCAGAGACCAATAGCGACAAGCACAACGCGACCCCAGAGCACAACAGAGAACACTCGCCCAGCATGCGACAAGTAAAAATCGTCGAGACTGCTCCAACACCCACCCTCAAGCTCAGTGACGAACACGAGGCCTCGGGACGGTCGCCGTGTGCGTATTTTTTATTTTTATTTTGATGTTGTGAACCGTTTGCTTCGACGCGTCCTCGCGATGCGACAAGGCTGCACATGTGCTGACTATGACGAGCGCGTCCCTCGCCCAGCCGGCATACAGGAACATGCATCGGGGGCAGTCACAGTGCACGACACCAAGGCGCCCATCCAGCCTCCATCCTCCCCATCCTCCTCATCCTCCTTATTGTCCTCACCCTCACCATCCTCGCCGACAAGGTTGTCTGAATCCCACGCCGTGTTTGTCCCCCAGACTATCAGCGCCCAGATGCCAGACAGAGAGCCCACAACCCCGGTGCTGTGGTCGCGGCTGAATGTGCTGCTGTCAGAAGTCAAGGGACGTCAGCAGGCCATGGCTGCACTGCGGAAGCATATGCGCATGCTTCGACAGAAACGGTTGCAGGCCGACCGTATCTACACGCAGACAACACCAGGAGAAGTCCTGATCGACCTGAACGCCGACCTCTTGCGGAAGCTCGACTCGGCCGACAACGAGTATGACGTGTTGGAGTCACAGCTCGTGGCGCTCGAGTCCGAAAAACACGACACGGAAACCAGCCTACTTAGGATGCTACTGCCGATGGGAAGACAGGCGGATGGGCCTGTCCGCCAAAGTGCCTATGAGGGCGGGCCATCCGTATTGGAGAGCTCGGCTAGAGAGGCACCCTTGGTGGATCCTTTGCTTCTGGGCATATCTGGGGAGCTCCATTCCGATATCCACCCCTTGTACCATGAACTCATGGATGCCATCGGGGACTACCAAATCGCCACCGAGGGTCTGTCCGAGCTGGACATGGAGCGAAATGCCGTTCTGACAGAGCTGCGCACCAAGGTCTTGCTGGAATGGAGAAAGCAGGGCAGCATGGACCTGCTTGAAACGGACCTGGCGGCGCTGCAGGACAGCCTGGTGAACCTGAGCGCAGCCGCTCTGGCCGACAAGTATGCAGCTACGCTAGAAACACACGATGCCGACTTTCTACGCAATTTCGATGAGAGGATGGGAGCCCTGCACCAAGAGCAGGCCGTCCACAAACGGCGCGTCGACAAGTTGCGCGATGTCTGCGAAACCCGGCGTGTGATGCGCAAGGACATGTCCTACAGCGAAGCATATGCCATTTACGGGCCGCCGGACGACGATGCGGAGAATGGCGAGCTGGTGAATCGGGTGATGATGAGCGTGCCTCCACGAGGCGAGATGAATCCCAGTGGCCTGGTCAGCGCGAGATTTCCGCTGCTGCTGTCCAGCCCCAAACACCTGCTGGAGCCGGAACCCATGACGGCCAAAGCGGCGCTGAAAAAGGCACTGGAGCTCCGGAAAGACCCAATGAGCGAACGGGTGGTACAGGAGAGAATCAAGGAGTACGGCATCGTCACCATGCTGAACCGCTTCAAGGAAGGCGACAAGACGGACTTTATCAATCGCTGGTTGCTGCAGCAGCTGCGCATGTCGCCTCTGGCCGTGGTCTTGCTCTTTTCCATCTTTTCCACGAAGCTCAAGATATTCAACATCACCCGCTGGCAGGCGGATGCGATTCATTTCTGGGCTGAGGACGGCATCCGCGTGAGGCCGCCACAAGCGACACTCCCGACGGACTCGCCGCCCTAGCCTGCGGGAGGTGCAGCCACGAGTGAGCCAGCGACGAAAACGAGGAGGTTGTGAAAGAGGTGCAGGGCACTATTTTAGCGGCCGCTAGTGGCCACGGAAGCGCTGTCGGGCGCTGTCGGGCGCTGGCGGCTGCTACCCCTTCCCTGTTACAAGGCGGGCTTGGCGTTGGGGCTAGGCCTCGGGAACCGAGACAGCCGGTGCTTAGAGGCCCGTTTCAGCGCTCCATGAGACAGCCCCAGCACGAAGCGGGGGCCACGCAGATCGCGGCTCTCGATGGCTGGCAGCTGCTTCCCGGAACGAAGCCAGCATTGGGGCCGACGCGGTGATTCGCGTGATTCGCCCAGCTCGTTCCCAGCCTGGCCATCCATGTCGGTGTCCCCGTCAACAAGACGCTGATTCCAGTGGATTCCAGTGACTCCAACTCCGCGCCCGCGACTCCGTGCACCCCTCTCGACCGCGGATCGCGCTCGACAAGGCTTGTCCGTCTGCCACACACAGCCGTGTCGCGGACCACGGCCAGAGGTCCAGCCTCGGCCCTGGAAAGTCGGAACAGGTCAAAGCGAGAACAAAAAAAGATTCCTCGGCTCGCTCTCCGTCTCCACCCCCAATTCATTCCCCTCGTCGTCACCCTTCTTAATGGCGTCTCGTCTCCCCATCGGTCCAGATCCCAATTCCCATCTTGAACCGTCCTGTTCTCTGGAGTTCTGTCTCTGGAGTGTCCATTCTGCGACCCGCCTCATTCCAACAAGCCTCCCTCCTCCTGGCCGGCACCCTCCCCCTGTCAAGATACCTCGCCATCTTGAGGCTCTGCGTGTCCATCCATGGCCACACAGTGCGCTCTTCCCCTCCACCACTCCGCTCTTCTTCGCTTTGGCCAAGACGTGTCCTCTCCATCCCGCAACCTTACATCTCCTCTCCACAACATGCCGAATTCCACAGTTACGTCGGCGTCTATTTTGCTACAACGATACAATGTCTTTGGCACCGCCGACGTATCCCCCAAGGGCCGGATGGCCGCCATAGCCGCCATGCACTCAGCCAACCACTTGATGTACTATGTCGCGGCGGCCTGCATCTTCCTCGCAGTGCTCTTCTTGCGTTCAGCCCAACAGACAAAGCTGGACGTGCCGTTATACAAGGCGGCCAAAACACGATGGATCTTTGACGCCGAGGCCCTCGTGCGGGACAGTTACCGCAAGGTATGCCCCGCGTTCGGCCGAGAGGACCCGGACCTGGAGACTGACTCTTTTCTCTGCTCAGTTCTACGACCGGGCCTACCTGATCCGGGCCACGGAAGGGCCGCAGGTGCTGATCCCGGCCAAGTTTGTCGGCGAGCTCAAAGGCCTGCCGGAACACATTCTGAGCGCCACCGAGGCCGTCAACGATGTACGAGTCCATCGGAACCTCTTGGTCCTGGCTACTCCGCCCCGCTAACGCTGTACAGGCCATGCTGAGCAAATACACAAAGTTCAGCCTCGGCCAGCACGGCGACACGCTGTCTGCCGTCATCCGCACCCGGCTGACCAAGAATCTTGCGCGGCTGGTGCCAGAGCTGCGGACGGAGATTGAATACGTCGTGGCAACCGAGTTTCCCGAGTGCAACGGTGAGTAGGGGATGAAAAGTCATCAACGCCAATGGCTGTCCGTTCTGACCGGCTTGCTAGACTGGACGCCCGTCAAGGTCCATCCGTTTGGCCTCCGGGCCATTGCCCGTCTCAGCGGGCGTGCCTTTGTCGGGGCGTCGATTAACCGCACCGAGGAGTGGATGGACACGAGCATCAACTTTGCCATGCACGTCTTCACGGCCGTCATCAAGCTGCAGTTCATGCCGGCCTGGCTGCGGCCCCTAGGCCAGTTTTTCGTGAGCGACCTGCGCCAGATCCGCGCCGACATTACGCGTGGCCAGACGCTGTTGCAGCCCATCATCGAGGAGCGCCTGCGCGACATGGACGTGCCCGGCTACGAGGGCCCCGACGACCTGATCCAATGGCTCATTGACACGCTGCCGCCCAGCGAGCGCCGCGACTACCGCGCCCAGACCGAGGTGCAGCTCGTGCTGAGCGCCGCCTCCATCCACACGACCAACAACCTGCTGGTCGACTGCATGCTGGACTTGGCCGCCTACCCGGACGTGCAGGACGAGCTGCGCGACGAGGCGCTCGCCGTGCTGTGCGACGCCGAAGCCTGGGCCCGCAAGGACAGCATGGCGCGTCTCAAGAAGATGGACAGCTTCATAAAGGAGGTCCAGCGCTTCCAGGGCAACATCAGTGGGTTCTTTGTGCCTGGCCCTGTTTTTCATTCTATGGCTCTGGCTAATCTCCCCAGCCGGCTTCATCCGCAAGGTCATGTCGCCCATTTCCCTCTCCGACGGCACGCGGTTGCCGTCCGGCACGCGTATTCTGGCTCCGCAGGCCGGCTTCTCGCGCGACGACCGCTTCTACCCGGCCGCCGACGAGTTCGACCCCATGCGCTTCTACCGTCTGCGCCAGCAGCCGCCAGACGCCGGCGCCGGCCATCGGTTCCAGTTCACGTCGATTGGCGACACCAACATGAACTTTGGCGCCGGCCGACACGCCTGTCCCGGCCGCTTCTTTGCCGGCAACGAGATCAAAATGATGCTGGCCTACTACCTCTTGCACTTTGACATGAAGCTGCCCGAGGGCCGGCCACGGCCAAAACCCGTCATGCTCATGATGTCAAAAATCCCGGATGCCAATGCCGAGGTCCTCTTTCGTCGGCGCACCGTCGATCGGCCACACGGCCAGTGCGCGCCGTCCACTGCGAATACGAGTACGAGTACAGAACAGCGCGCATAGCATTAGTATTACGGAGGGACCCAATATGCACCAGGCCCGGCGCTCTGCTGCACAAAAAAAAACTCTTTATGTACAATGATACCCCCCCTCCGTTTTCATCACTTGTATGAAGTATGTACCGAGTAGATATGACGAGTATCTTGGGTCGAGACCACAGGGAAATACAGTCATGAAATTTAAATTATCCTGGTTAAATTGGCTGTCTGCCTGGCCAGCCCGTCTTCATTCCTACTTGGGCAGTCCAATCGCCCCCGGCTGTCGCCTTCCGGGCTGAACGGCAATTTGGCCCGGTGCTTCCTACCCCCACGCTAGTCCGCGGCTCGGCTGGACTCTACGGAGTAATATGCCCACATGTTCATGATCCTAGGCCCACTCACCCAACTACAAGTGTGGACTCACGAGTAACATCCGCGGCCCGTTTGTTTGCAAGTTTCCTGAGCTCACTAATCACATTCTGCACAATACAATGTCTTGCTTGTAGTCTGAGATTTGTGCTTTGCGTTTTCCTATCGCAGGCCCCTTGACTGTATTTGCCAAAGCCGGCCGGCATCCAGTTGCTGCAGACTCGCCCTCTCGGGCCCAAAAATTCTAAATACATGTGACAGATCAAGACATAACATTGCAAAACTCCAACGCGATGCATTTCCATATTACCGAGTCCTCCGCCATTAATATTTGGTCCGTACCAAAAATCGCTCACCAGAGCCGTCAGTCGAGCAAGAGCAAAACATGATAAATCAAGCGAACAAATGCCAATCTGAAATCAAAAACAAAAACTTCCAGAACAGTTTGCTATGCGGTCGGGTATCGTAATCCGTCATTATTTTTCGTCAAAGGAGTGTGAGTCTATCCGTAGGTAAAGGAGAGTGAATCGTTTGCGCAAAATCCGTCCAGTTGAAGGAGTGTCTATAGTGGGTATCACCGATTGAACAGTACAAGGAGTGTAGTTCGAGTAAAATATGTCGAGAGTCGTCAAAAAGGAATGTCGTCAGGTCTCGGACCTGTGTCGCGCCAAAGGATTGTGTTGTACATTCGCGCCTGTGCTGGATGCGGGTGAAAAGCAGATGCAAAAAACAAAAATTCCAGAAAAATTGGTGATCAAAAACAACCGTCGAACTGAAATCCGAATCGGGCGAGAAATGCAAAAGGAGTCGAGGGGAAGTGGGCCGCTTCATTGCCCTGCCCTCGTTTCGTGTTCCTTCCCCTTGGTCAAGAAAGGTGCCGGAGTGTTGAGGGTGGGCAGACTTCGCTGATGCTGCATCTGCGGGACCGGCGCCGTTCGGGGCGCATAGGAAAAAGTCGAGGGGGCGTGCGATGAAGATAACAACAGCATAGCTGGAACTTCTGGTGGTGGCGGGTATGAGCTCTGAGGAGCTGCCATGGACGGTACTGGCGAAGGCGTTGAAGAAATCCTGAGGCAAGAGAGCAAAGAACAGAGGAGAAAAACAAGTCAACCAAATTTGCCCTTCCGATGAGTTCCGTCGGTTCAGACCCGGAAGGCCGAGACGGCTAGATCCAGACAGTCTGGAGTGGAGAGACGAACCCGACGCCAAAGTTGCTTGGTCCACCCAGCATCTGGGCGTGTCCCATGCTGCCGACACTGCCACCGGCAGCGTAGGCCATGTCGTAGGAACCATATTCCTCGGTATCGCTGTAGGCCACCGAGGAGCCATCGCCATAGTCCCCAAACGTGCTCGAAGCCGGGCTGTAGCCGCCGTACGACGGGCTGGGGATGCTCAGGTACTGCTGCGTGGCATATGGAGACGACAGCTGCAGAGGGCTGATGGCCGAGCTCGGGCTGGGGGCCGCAGCCAGGAGCGACAGGTCCTCCGTGCTGTAGCTGAAGTTGGGATGCGTCATGATACCCTCCGCGCCATAGGTCATCTGCTGGTACTCTGGCGGACCGGCAGTGGTGGGCATCGACATGGAGCCGGCGGCTGTCGTGACGACATGGCTGTTGAAGTTGGGCGGGTTGAACTGCGGGAACGACGGCGTGCGGATCGGGTGCACCCAGCCCATGCGAGAGCGAAATTCGTGGACGACGTCGATGGGGAACTCCATGAGCGACAGCGGAGTCTGCACGTCGCCGCCAACAGCGCCATCGACGTTGATCGAGAGCAGGCGCCGGGCAATCTCCTCGACCGGCCCGATGGACAGGCTGCCGAAATAGGCAGCGCCGATCTCGGGGAAGAGACGCTCCATGGCCAGCGCCACCGTGTAGAGGTGGGCGATGCTGATCAGGGCTCCGGGAGAGTTGCTGCCGCTCTGGAAAGCGCGGATGGGCGTCCAGAAGAGCCAGTCACGCAGGGGTCGGAGGCGGGCAAACTGCTGGTCAACAGGGGTGTTGGCCTCCTTCCGAGCGCCCTTGACAAAGGTGATCAGCTGCGAGACGGCGCGAGTGTCCTCCTTGTTGTGCTTGAGGTAGCTCTCCACACTCTGCAGTTGCTGGGTGGTGCGCAGGAAGAAGTCCAGGTCCTCCTTCCGAGGCTGGTTTGGCTTGTGGTCCGGCACCGGGGACGGCGGGGCCGTGGGAAAGGTGCTGCTCTCGGCAATGAAGTCGCCAAACTGGGACTCGTGCTTCCAAGGGTCCATGGCTTCGATAACCTGCAGTGTGTCAGTACAGGCATCCCGTGGGTGATATCGACCTATATTGTGGCTGCGGTTAGCCACTTACCGAGCGGGTGCCCTGCATCAGCTGAGTCCAGCTACGCCTGATAAAGAGTCAGTATTCGTCACCAGAGGCGGGTAGTTGCAGATGCTTACCAGTCCGTGGCCTGCCACGACAGGACAAGAGACGCGGCGAGAGTGGCGTCCGATGTTTCCCGGGAGAAGGTGCTGATAGCTTCCTGAAGGCCCTTGAGGGCGATACCACGGTGCTCGTCCGCCATGATGCCGACAACGGGGCATTCATTGAGATACGTAATGTGGCTGGCGGAAAAGGCAAGCAGCGCATGCATGACATAGTCGTTTGTAGCACCAATCTTGATGATCCTAGACATATGGGTCAGCTTCCCTTTCCTCATGGTCTCACTCTCCCTTCCCAGAAATCAAGGAAATAAGAGACATGGTCGAAGCTTACGTAGGGATCTGGCGGGTCCAGATGCTGAAGCCGTCGGCGTTGATGCTCCGGAGCTGGTGGCAGATGGAGGCCACGTGGAAAATCAAACGCAGGTTGTCGAGCGAGAAGCACTGGGGGTTCGGCTCCGGATAGACGTTCAAATCCGGGAAAGGAAAAATGCCCGTCTGCTGCCAGTGGTTCACCTGGGCCTCGATTTCGGGGGTCCACATGAGATCCGGACGGTCAGGCGAGACCGAGCGCTCATCCGGAAGGGCAATGTCATTGTACGGGCAGCGAATTTTGTGCTTGGTGCAGTTGCGGCTGGAAATGCGGTCAGCGATGGGACAAGGACACGAGGGCCGTGTTCGGTAGCACATACCATTGCGGAAAAGTTTCATCACACCTGATGTGACGCCGTTTGCTACCGACAAAATTAGACACAGCGAACAGACGCGGCTGCCGGCTAAGGCGTGCTACGTGGCAACGTACCAGGTCTCACATCCCTTGCGGGACTTGGTGTGACTGTGCGAGGCGTCAGATTCATGCTTTCAAGGAGGATTGAGGAGGGGTCGGATTTGTTCTTACCTACGACGGGGGGGACCACCGCCAGGGCCAGCCATTATTCACAGATGAAGAAGAGTAATAGCACTGAGGTTGGACAGTTAGCACGGCTGACACTGGATCCTCCTGGGTACGGCAGATGTCGGCTCACCGAAAGTGATTAAAAGGTACTGTCGACGAAGACGTCAACGAGAAGCGAACGCGAGCAGCGAGTGTGGTGAGTGTTTCGAGCAAAAACTGAGCGTGGCTGGGCGTCAACGGAGTTGCCGTGGCCGTCGGGTTGTTGTCCAGGAGATTTGTGTGCACGATGTTCAGGCGAGCTGCTTTAGGTCCTCCAATGGCCAGATGGCGAGAGCGAGGTCCACGTCCAAAGCTAGCGGTAGAGTGATCGAACTAGAGATGTAGTTGCGGCTCTGCGAAGGAACCGAGGGTTTGGCTGGTGGTGTCCTTCTGTTTGGTGTTGCTGTATTGTGATTTGGTGATTGGAATATCTGAAGATAGCGACCGAGGTTGGTTTTCCCTTTCCAATGTTCTCGTCTCCAAACACAAAAAAGAAACAAGCGAATGACAGGAGTCACGAGGACTTCCTTAAGAGGTTGCTAAAAGCGAGTGTGGGTTGGGTAGAGGCCGAGTAAAAGTGCCGATGATGTTGTTAACGTCGAAATAGGAGGAGGAAGGACATCAAAGTTGATGCGGGAGAGGGGCCGTTTAGTTAAATACCCTTGGGGGGGGCGGTGCACGTTGTGGGAGAGATGTATCTTGTCTGTTGGCCTTGGGTGTAAGAGCGCCAGGCGAGAAGCACCGAGAAGGCCGGGGGGGAGGAAGGGGAGGGGGTGTGTGCAAGGTGTGAGTGGGCTGGTGAGGAGACCATGGCGACCTGGGGCGGTTGTTTTTCTTGTGGTGGGTTGGGTTGTCAAGAGGATAGGGAAGGTGTGGGTGGTGGGGCGGGGGTGGAGGCAAGGATAGGCGGCGGAAGGCACGACTGAGCCTAATGTGCGAGATGGAAAAAGCAGCGTAGGGAGAGGACTGCGATCCAGAGGCAGGAGCACAGGGAGAGGCAGAAAGCAGGAAAGAGGGCAGCAACAGCCAAGACACAACCCACAGCGCTAGGGAAGCGGCAACCACAGTACCAAGTAGCTCAATAGTTGCCGCAACAGGGAAGGTGGCTGTGAAGGGGTGTGGATGGGCAGAGTGGAGGGGGTGTGCACGCGAGAGAGAGAGAGAGTGTGGGCGGGCGGGAGACAAGCACTTGGCCCTTGAAACCGAGACGAGTATCTTGGACCATTTCCGCGCGGGCAGGCGTGTCCGAGGCGAGGCGAGGGCGCGTGTCTGAGGGCGCGTGTCGGCTGCGTGTCGGCTGCGTGTCTGCTGTGTCCGCTGGGTGCGTGTGTGCGTGTGCTGTTCCTTCCAGCGAGATGGACGAGCGGGCTGGCTGGCTGGCTGGCTGGCGAGCGACAGCCGGGCGGTATTCTTCCAGAATTGGCCCAATACGGGGGAGCCGGCATGGGCTGTGCCCAAAATAGCAAAGGAGGCCGGCTGGTGTCCCTGCTCGAATTTTCCATTTGGAAATTTCCATGCCCCATCCGTTATGTTGTGCCACGAGACGTTATGAAAGTATTGTGCCCAGAGCCCACCAGAGTAGCTGCAAGTACTGTTACGTCATGGCGCCGCCAGCCTATACCTGAAGAGTACGGCCAGACGTGGTCTGAGCTTGGCCCAAACCACACCACCGCTTTCTCAGCGGTCCGACAGCGCCCTGCATGGGCTCTTCTCGTTCTTCACGCACTCGGCCTTAGGGCGTTTCGCTGGTGCTGAGACGGGCCAAAGCACAGACAGCGCCAGCGTGGTGTCGCGCTACGTCGGGCGGCGGGCTTGCTGAAAAATACACGCCCTACTCGGTACGTCGTAGCCCGCGGTTTCGCCGTCGTCCCAAGTTCGCTTGATTGCCAAGCCGTCCGGTATTTTGAGCAGGACGGAGTACGAACAAGATACTTTTGGCCGCCACAGGGCGAGAGAAGGGCCGAGGAACACTGGCAGCGGGTGAATTAAGTTTAGCAAATGGCCCTACGAGTATAAACTCGAACATCCCGCAGAGGTCAGCATAACGGAAATAAGCACCCTGGCCAATAGGGCGGCGGCGGTGACATTCTCAAGACCGCCGGCATGGACGGATACTGGCTGACTGGCTGACTGGTTGACTGGCATGGCACTATGCGACTGGGGCAGTGCACGCCGTCGAGCAGTGACATCCAGCCTCCTTCCCCCCCCTCCCCCAAAGATGATGCGGTCCAGGGTGGAGTGCAAATAATGCTGGTCGGAGTACGGACTGTGTCCGCCGCTCGGAACGCGCTGGAACGGCACAACAGGCCAGAAACGGAGACAGACCTGCTTAGCCAAGCAAAAGCGCGGTAAGGGGCAACCGAAATCCAGCAGCGCCAATAGGCCGAGCCGATGTGTGGCCAGAGATGTTACGTAGCACTTTGCCTTGACCCACGAAAGGACCAGAAACCCTACGGGTGATGCCAAGGCCTTCCTGTTCTGGAATTTAACCACATGAAAACATGCGCGATGGTCGGCCTCGACTGACGCGATTGGCCCACGAAGCCAGAGGGCAGCAGCCCTATCCATTAGCATTGAAAACCGACTGCCAAAAATATCTCACGAAGCACCATCGTCGACGGGGGCTTACAACGATCTACAATAGTACATATAGTTCATATAGTTCATACTAGCCAGCAATCCAAGAGGCCGGGCGCCGCTCACGATCTCGTATCTGACGATGCACCGCGTGCCTCTCGCCGTGGACACCTCCCAAAACCGCCAAGTCGCCAAGTCTACTGGCTGTCATGGGGCCGGCCATGTGTAGGAACCCGAAGCCCGGTCTGTCCTCATCCACACCGGGTTAGCAGGCGGAGTCGGCTCAATGTTTGTGCGCGATGATCCTAGGTTCTGAACCCTCTTTGGCCTTTTTCCCCTCTAGGCAAATGGCCTCTCAATGCACCCGTACAATAGTGCAACGGAGCTTGGCCGCTTCGGTCAGTTTGATTCGCCGCCCGCCGCTTTCTTGTTTTTCTTAGCGTACTGGCCCCAAGACAAAGAGACGCGCGAGAAGAAGAAAAACGCAACGAGGAAAAAATAAAGAAAACCTGCGCAAAGGCCAAGTATCTTATTGCCTTCCCCACTCTTTGCCGCCGAAATCTCTTTTTTCAACTCTGTCGTTGTCTCGGGTGCGGCGGGTCGTTGCATGGCTGAGGCTTTAGGCACCAGCCGGTACCAACTTCAGGTACTGGCTCTCTATAACACAGGGGCTGCGCCCGGGCCACAGGTGTCTTGCTAACCGTCACCGCTCGTTGGCCATTTACTCCGTATGTACTCCCTTACAGGTACAGTACTTGTACCGACGACAAAATAAGAAAGCGCCAGGCCGCCTGTTCCGGCATGCATGTCGTTCTCTCCCCCGCTAAGCCCGGCTACAAGGCAAGACGGCCAACGCGTAGCATCCGTACTCCGTATTATCGCCTTCTCACATGTGGCCAACGCGCGCCTGTAAGGACGAGGAGGCGGGGAGAAGAGGCCAGAATGAGGGGCACCTGGTCATGGTAAGATCCGAGAACCCACGGACGATGGAGATTTATGAAACAGACGTTTCTCGTATCCCAAATTGGGACTGTTAGGAGCCCCAATCAAGGGACGGTGACGCCCTTCCAATGGGTTCACGCAATAAGGATGTGGCCGATCATCGTGATTCCAAACCACCCCTGACCATATTGACCCAAGGTTGCCCGTTCTGTCTGGTGGTAGGCCTTTTGCTCTTCGTTACATTGGCACCGTCTCGGGACCGCTTTGACGGTCTTTTCCTCTCTGGCGACAGGGCCGTTGCCACCAACCATTCAGCGAGACAGTCGTATGATCAGCCGGTGCGCATGATAAGCATGTTGAGGGTGGGCACTGATGTACCGGCGACACCCGCCGAGGAGAAGGTGAAAAAGAAAAAAAAGTTTAGTACGGCGAACGGTCGACGCTATGGCGGACTATGCACACATTCAGCGCGTTGGGGGGGTGTGTGGGGGGGGTATTTCAAAGCTCATAGCAGTGGGGCTGCTGTAGCTCTGCGCTAATATGTGCTGCCTGGCTGACCCTAGGTAGGGAAAACCAGACGAAAGGAGCAGGCGAGCAAGGGGACTGGAAAAAAAAATTTAAACTCTCGGCAGCTCTTGGTTTGCCAAGCCGACTAGGGCGTCTCGGCGAAGCACTCTGTTTTTTTTTCTCCACCGCCCCTTTCCTGTTGGGATATCTCACAAATGTAGATACGAGTACAAAGGGGTCACGGACGCCTTGGCCGTGGCGGGGACAGGGCCAGGGCCAAGAGTGCCATGACCGTCCAAGCACAAGAGGGAGCGGAGAAAATGCACCGGGCGGATGGGCGAGGACGGAGTCTGGGAAGGAGTCAGGCCGGCGGGATTCCTTTACTCGCTCAATGCAAAACTAGCGTCCGGCACCAGAAGGCGTCTAAAGCATCTCGCGTAATCTAGCCCGTCCGGTACAAGACAGCGCACGACCGCGCGCTGCACAGCGACCGCGAATGTCCGGCCAGACCGCCCCCCGGGGCAAACAGCTTGTGCAAACTCGTACGGGGGGCCCATGGCGCAAGACCAGGCTCGAGGGCGTACGCCACGTCAGGCCTGTACATAAGCCGCCCATCTGGCGAGACAACTTTCCCCCCCTGCCGAGCATTCCACAACTAGGCCGGGACGGGCATGGCCCGTTTCTATTTTGGACGATAAACTTTTTCCCTCACCCGCCTTGCAGAATGCCAAGACGAGCAGCCCCAAAGTTTAGTGCGAGAAAATTGGAACCGGCCGGAGCGGCCAGACCATGTGCAGTGTGGATTGTAGACATGCAGCCGTCTGCTTCATGCTGCTGTAGCACACACACCGCTGAGAATGGGTCGCCCGGCGCAGAGCACATTCCCACATCGAGAAAATCAACATGGCGGTGGGCGGTGGGTGGTGAGCGGTGGGCGGTCTTTTGCATGATATTTGCCTCTTTCCCATTGTTCCTTCTTCCCGCCCCTGGTCCGTCGCTCTTTGTGTCAACAAGTAATCTCACAATCGGTCCGGTTTGGCCTGGTCTACCCGTGAAGGCGATATCGTACGGCCAAGTTCTCTCGTCAGCGGCCGTTGCACCTCTCGTGCGGCTTTGGTCCTGTCCTTTTACAACGTTCCATCGGACAGTCGACCTGTTTGAGAGATCGTCGCTGCTAGTCACCGCACCGCCATGATTGGCCTGGCTCTCTCTTCCCATCCATCTGATCATGCGTACAGACAAAGAAGGAAACATACACCCGGGCGGCACTACAATGCGTCGTGACGCCACCCGGCGGATTCTTTCCTGTTATCGTGCAGCCCATGCACACCGGAGCTGTTCCGGCCGAGCTGGAAAGGTCGGGAGCCTCCCGTAAAACGGAGCACTCTACACCAATCATCGTGCGGGGTAGGGCTCATACAGTATATGTATGAGCAACAACGGCGCCCCCGCTGACCCCCCCTTTGGGTCCTACGGTCCTGCGGTCCTGCGGTCCTGCTTTGCGTGGAAGTACTTTTCGCAGTGCGAAAATTCCGAACCCCGCTCACCGCATCGCAGACGCAGAGTGTCACATCCCGGCAGGGCCGATGGGGGACGGCGCAGCAGGAGCCGGCCAGGAAAAAAATCCGCAAAAATACTAAAAATTAAAAATTAAAAAACGCAGTACCAGTGGGACGACTGCCGCCCGCCGCACAACCACGTACAATGCGCATGATGGCGCCGTCGGGTTGCTTGTCAGGTGACGGAGATTTCGGATTTGGATGATTTTGATTGATTTTGATTGATTCCAATGGCCACCCACGCCGCAACGGTCAGGGAAGTGTGTCGCGGGCGGGCGGGCATTGGTCCAAGTGGTCGCTAGCGACTCCCAGTAGCGCTTCCCTCCCACCTCTGATCAATGCAGCGAATGGCCGGCCTATCGGGCACGGGGACAGCGTGTGGTCACTAAATTTAGAACATGGAAATCCGGAGTTCTACGTGCGATGCGTACATGGTCGTAGGAAGCGCCAAAACGACTGCTTTTTTGCGGAGAACGCCAACGAAATACTTGTTTACTACGTCCATACCATTATTGCATTACGTCGTGCAGGTACGTGTTGGGTTTACGTACCCATTTTCATGTTCGCTGTCACCGCATCCTCCACCCCATTCCTGCATGCATCTTCTGTTCGCCTCCACTGCCACCAAAGCTGCCGCGCCGTCATTGCGTCCACCCTTTTTGTCGCGTTGCACACCCCGTCGTGCGATATATCTCGCAACCGGCATGGACAGAAAAAAACCAGCAACGCCGCAGACAGTGCTCCAACTGCCAAAAGTCGCCGCGAATGTTTCCGAAAATAAGTAAGGCTGCATAAACAGCTTCGTCCATCCCTCCCCTAGCCCAATCTCGAGTCGTTTCAGTCCCAAGTCTCGCCACCCCGACCTCTCTCACCAATGACCCATATGATCGCTGCACCCCGTGGTCGTAACGGGGCCATCCCTGCTAACGTCCTTTTCCGTCCTGCCGTTCCTCCGTCGCACTGCATCCTCTTTTCGATCCGATCCCTGTCGCCTACAAGTAAGATAAGTACGTGCTTACCATGTGCAGCCAGTCACCGCCTCGGCCAGTATTAACGCCCCAGCTAAAAGGGTATGCGTGCGGATCAGAAAAAGCGGCAAGTAAGATAAATTCTCGCAAAATCAGTACGTGTACATACATGCCGAGCCGAAGATTGCTAAATCTGTCGGATCCGCCGTTCCCCGGTCGCTTATTACCGCCACAACCGGGCAAAAGCAGCTGCTCTCCAGAGAACAACTGCCATATGCGGACTGTGCTTTATTAATATCTTATGTCCACATACTCCATAAGATACTTGCGTAGCCCAGCCGTAGAACTGATGCTCCTGGCCACTTCTCCTCGTTTGTCTGTGAGTATGACTTGGCAGGGGGTGCACGGCCTGGCTCATGTTTATTCGCCATTACATTGCCTCCTTGTTTTGTCTTAGTGCCAGTGCTGCGCCACCAGCGATGGTCCATAGCATGTCCAAATGGGCCGCATATCCCCGGGGGCACAGTATGACAGGCCCTTGAAATTTACACCTGTGCGGTCCTAGGGCACGCAGCGGCGTGATCGCCACAGAATGACATACTCGTGCTATGATTCCAAACCGTCGTCGCCTGGGCCATGGGCATGGAAATGGCAAAAGGTTGCACAGACACGGCATTAATCCACGCCTTGTGGATCATGTTAAAACCTCAAGAGCAACAGACACACAATAAAGGAAGGTGGTAAGCGTATTGAGATTTCACCCAGACGGCGGCCTCGCCGGTATTCATGCGATTGAGTATTTGAGTTTTAGAATATGCGCCCATACGTGTAAGTCTGAGCCCATACCATCCAAGGACGAGGGCTTCCAACAGACTGTTGACACGTATCTCCCGTTTCTCTGTGAAAAAGAAACCCTCAAATAATGCATTCTTTCAAAGCCATCCATGAGAAAGCTCATTGCTAATCAAGCAAGGCTGTGCTAAGACTAGACATTGTCCCTCCTGTGTGCTGCGGTCCCTATGCCCTTGGTCCTGGAAGCACAAATTAAACAGGTCCAATCTCCAATCTCTTTCTATCCATGCTGCGAGCCTTTTATAAACCGTACAACAACCTGAATTAAACCATACTGCATTCCCACTCCGCGTCTCGGGCATCCATAGCACTGCCAAGCCGGCCGGTGCATTCCATATGACTGCTTCAAGTGACAGCGCCAAGCCGAATGTAGAGTCTCCCAAGCTACTCAAAATGGAATTGGCATCCGCTTGAACTTTTTCTTGCCACCAGTGAAGCTGAAGCCACGCTGGCTGAGCGAGTTTATGGTACTCTGTAGTGCTTGGCGAATGCTCCGATGCGTACGCCTCCCAAAGGCCGTGTCAATATTTTCCACCATCATCAGCTTCTCTATCGAGCACGTAGAGCCTGCCGAATCAGAGGAGCCACTGGGCTTCCTTGCGAGAGTTGCCTTTACATCTCGAAGGTGACGGGGCTCCTCGTGCTTCCCGTCCTGATCAGGCTGGGCTGTCGGTACTGTATTTGAATGTCCCTCTGCCCCTCGCAAAGTGCTGGTGTTGCTGAATTGGCGGCTCCGAGACGAGGGCGTATTTAGACTCTCGAGCGCTCTGTGTCGCATGCTGTTATAGATTCGAAGTGACCGGTTAGATGTGTGATCAGCCGAGACCGGCCTCACAGACATCGCCGCTCTCCAGGCACACTGGGAATCCGGGCCATGGCCTGTGCCTACACAGCAACCATCTTTACCCTCTGATTCGATGCAAGACGAGCATTTCTGGAAGGATGTCGGCAGGCCGGTACTGTCCATCAGAGAGGAGAAGAGGCTATTTGAAGAGCCGAAAAGAGGGTTGCCAAGACGCTCGTCATGAGGGTTCGGGTTCCCAATGTTAGCTGAAGTGTCCAGTAGGGCTGGCTTTGAACGATTGTGGTTGGCGTTCTCGGGGTCAGTGAAAGCGCTGGTGCTTTGGTTTAGCTGCCAC
This sequence comes from Leptographium radiaticola, assembly GCA_019925535.1. NCBI lineage: Eukaryota > Fungi > Ascomycota > Sordariomycetes > Ophiostomatales > Ophiostomataceae > Leptographium > Leptographium radiaticola. Next base: position 52,260 of record JADHKK010000035.1, read on the forward strand.
TTCGATCGGAGCCGAGAGATCTGCTTCCTCCCTCTCCTGTAAACTCCCTTTTTCCGAATCGGAGCATTGGTGGTTTGGACACCTTGGTCGGTTGCCGACCCGACGTTGTGTGAAGAGGTACACGCCCTCAGGTTGCGAGTGGATTGTGTGGTATGAATGTGATGGGTGTGTTCGCCTTTCAAAATTGGCGTGCCACACGGCTCTCCAGCCAGATTCTCTTTGGGCGTGTGAGCCTTCGTTGTCTTGTTGCCATCATATCCATGTTGTCCCGAGCTGTGGGATGACTTGACTGAAAAAGGGACATCTAACGCAGCATCCCCACCCCCTCGTATTTCCCCAGAGAAAGAATCGTCATCGTCGTCGTCTTTCATGGGCTGCTTTCCCTTGCCCTTTGGAGAAGGCTCGTCTTCATCTTCGCCGATCTTGCTGTGGCCACCAGTGTCCGGTTCCCTCTCCGTAGATGCAGTTTCCACATCTTTCCCTTTATTCCCACCGCTGCCCAATTGGGCATCATGCGCCGGTTGAGACTCGGAGGCAAAAGTTTCTCTCACATCATCTGGTAGATTCGCCGTGGCAGCCGGCTCCTGGGGGCTATCTTCCTGCTGTAGCCAGTTGTTAGAAAATTCAAGTGAGAGGTGTGCTTAGGTTGAGAGGTGTTTACCGCAGTAGCAATTGATGAGCGCGCTGTACCACTTGAGGGGCCAGCAGTAGCACTTGACGAGCGTGCAGTAGCACTTGATGGGCCAGCAGTAGCACTTGATGGGCGCGCAAAAGGAGTTGATGGACGCCCAATAGAAGTCGATGGGCGCCCAATAGCAGTCGATGGGCGCGCAGTAGCACTTGATGGCCCAGCAGCAGTACTCATCGGACCAGAGACAGGCTCTCTCGTGTCATCTCCAAGTCTGGAAGTTGGAATAGCAGGCGGTGCTGCTAAGCCCTGCTCAGGTGAAGATGGTAGTGCTGGGAGGGGGCTCTCTGATGAGGAGCCACCGCCAAGAAGAGAATGACCAGAGTCTGGCCTGTTCAAAAGGTTCCTTTGCAACGGAGAGAGTGGTGACTTCGTGTAGGCAGGAGGGGGCACCGGTGGTTCCTCTGGCTGGTTTGGCTGGCCTGGCTGGTTTGACTGGCCTGGCTGGTTTGACTGGCCTGGCTGGCCTGGCTGGCCTGGCTGGATCGGATCTGCAGCAGAGTCACTGGTGCCACGACGGCGAAAGGGACGCCGAGTGCGTTTCTTGATGGTCTCCCATCCGCTCTTGATTTTTTTCATCGCTGAGAGGCACACTGGGAGGGGGTGATGATGTGAAACAAATGACGGGAGCTCTGGAATGGATGCGGTAGTATTGCAGATATCGCCCTCGAGTAGCAAAGGGTGTATCACGTAACTGTCCGCGTTAAGAGTTGAATAGTTGAACAAGGGGAGTAGAAGGACTTGACTTGAGCGATGGCAGCTCAATTTGCAATCGAGCTATGGGGATACCAATATGGGATGTAAGACATGTCACAGATGCTTGATGAATACACAGAAGTGACGGAGAGATCGAGGAACAGTTTTGAGATGCACAACTACCAAAGGGATTGGATACCATAATTTCCATGTAGAAGCTGCAGCCCGGCGACTCCAACTCTCTTTCCGTCGTTGATGGTTACGACTGGCTAAGAAAGCACTGAGTGCTGGAATGGGAAGGAGCGAGTGGGCTAAGTCCAGCGGACTGAGGGAAATAGGAAGCCGCGAAGCTATCTGTCACAAATTATTCTGCCCAGGGAGACGCAGTATCTCGGGATTTCACTGCAGACTGCAGCTTAGTCAAACTACAGCGACAGAAGGGACACGGAAGGTTTGGGTACGAGGTCGGTGGATGGACAAATGGGAGCGCAGGCCAATTAAAAAGGACGACCTGGATGTGCGCAAACGCAATGTCTTGGACACTCTCAACTTTCTTCCAAGTGACAGTTTCGTCAAGGCAAACTCGCGAGGTAGGCCCTCTAGGGACAGTCTATGTATGGCAGAACGACGGCCACAACTGGGAGCAAGCCGTTAGGCCAAAAGAAGGACCGAGCTGGCATTAGATACGATTGGCCAGAGGAGTTTCCAATACGAGTACGAATTATGTTGGGGTGCCTCGGCAGATATTTCGTATGATTGCGTGCAATCGAATTGCGGATGGCCAGCAGCTCTCTGGAATGCAACATTGCCCATTGACAAGGTCAATTGCACTCAATTCGGATCTACGCGGGCCGAGAGACGCACACCGACTTTTTGCACGAGCAAGCTTCTTGCAAGCGCCAGAAGTCCTGACATGTACGGAGTAGATCTGTCCTGAAATATGCGTACCTTTGTGCGTTTGACGTTTGTGCCGATGCCGGCCATTCGACCCTGGCCGGAGAACGCAATTGTGGAAGAATAAGACCTACCCCTGACAATACTCGTACTCGCACATATGCGTCCGGTTGGGCGTCAATGCCGATCGAAGAAACGACGCGTACGTGTAAACAACGAAAAACTGTACACGGACCTTTGCTAATACTCGTAGAAGACACATGTACGGAGTACGGGGCCAGGCAGCCGCTCACCGAGCAAGTATTTCACGCGGTTTGCAAGGGCGGGTATGCGTACTCGTAAGACACTACTTGTATGTACGTACTTGTAGGCAGAAGGCCTTTAAGCGAAACAAGAAATATGGCGTTCTGGGAAGTCGGCTTCCGGCTCGTATGACGGCTGAACAAACTAATAATCCCTGGCACATGAGTCGCCAATCACGTGGTGGGCTGACTCGCAAAGGACTGGCGGGCGAATGAGGAGGGGTCGGAGAAAGCCGGAAAACGGCGGGGCGACGGCGGAAGGGCTGCGTAGGGACCGCGGGTACGAGCAGAACGGGCTGCGAGTACGAGTACGACTGGACAAGCGAGGGGGCTCATCAATTGATCGGTTGCGTGCGACGGATGAAAGCGTGAGAGGTGAGGCTTTGTTGGGCTGGTTATGATTAGCGCATTTCGGAATGTACTTGGCATGTACGAGTCACTCGCACTTGGTGTTAGCGCAATCCCGATGAAACTATCGCATCTGTATCTAACATATTACAAGCATTCCATTGAAAATTTGACGGATGCGTTTGTTAGCATTGCCATTGCTATCATTGCAGAATGCTGCCAATGGCTGCTGGACAGTGGATCAGCGTGGCTGCTGGAGGCATTCCCCCCTGCTGGGTGGATGTGGACCGTGAAATCTTATCAGATCATCGGACAAGAAAAAAAAAAAAGGCGAAACAGGTTGAGCAGCCGCGGCGACCCAGCTCAACAAACAGAGTGCTACTCAAGACGGAGTATGTATCTTATCTGAACAGAGTACAGCAGATGCAGGTGGCCAGCGGGCGTGGGACATCAAATTAGCTGGGCCCCGGAACGGCTTCCGTACAACGGCATCAAGTAGTACCCCTGTCGCTATCAGATTGTAGGACGGCAAACCAAGAAAATTGTGTGCCAATGGAGAGCGCGAGAAGAGGTGTGAGGGGGCCACCATCTTATCTCATCTAATCAAAAACAGGGAAAAACAAGCCGAAAGCGCATACAGTATCTTACAAGGACACTGTACTGTACGAACCAAGAGGCAAAAAGCGCCGTCCACCCGCAATGGGGCCCCTTGGAGTTGGCAAAATCCACCGGCGCGCCCGAGGTCGGAGACGGCCGCAGCTCACGCAAGAACGCCTGGGCCTGCCGTCATCGAGCCGTCTGCCGGACTCCCAGCCGCGACGGAAAGCGTACGAGTCATCGTAGGACACGGCACACGCTTCTGGACTGCATGTGCCGGCTAGCGTGGAGATAGAGATAAGTCTGCAAAAAAAAAAAAAAAAAGGCAAACGCAGCCGAAGCCAAAGGGGGAAAAAAGAATGTGACACTCAACAGAACGGCGGCCAAACGGCTCGCAGGCACAGGGTGGCGAGTTTCTCCCCTTCCCGCCCTGGCAGCTCCGCCTCCCCATGTCCCGTGGATATTTCCGGCAAGCGCTGGCGGTGCCCAATTCCAAGAGCCGAATTGCGGAGACTGGGAACATTGTTTTGGGGGTTATTTTTGCCGGAAGGCGATCCGGGACAGTGCGGGCGCACAGAGAGGTTTTGGCGGTGCTCGTGTTCGTACTCGTACTTACGAGCGATTGTACTTTGGGGTAGTCGTACGACCGATGGCAGCAGCCCTGCGGCCGACGGATGGGCAGGCCTGGGTTCTTCCGCACAGGTCTACGAAGAGGCGGGCGAGGCGCAGTGGCCCCTGTCCGCATGAGCAGTCGGCGCTCGTCCGCGTCCACATTGCCAGGTATGGCCCCACGCAAAGAGTACGAGTACGGAGTACCTGGCTCTGTACAAGACTGGCGAAACACAACCTGCCAAGGTGGGGAGGCGAAGCGCTAAGCATGGGCGCCCGGAGATGGGCGAAAGCGGCCAAAAAAGAGCAAAAGAGCAAAAGGAGCAAAAGGAGCGAAAAGATCGCTGTATTGCGCCGGCCGGGTGGCGGCCAAGACGCACAGTGCGGGCTGCCCACCCGCCTGACCAGTTGCGGCCAGACTCGGAAGGCACGCTTACAGAGGGGTTTTTAGACCAGCTCGCTGGCCCCTGCCAGAATCGGCCATCTCCACTTATAAGATACGGCCATGATTTTCTCGGGCAACCCTAACGACATTGGTTCTCTCGCCGTCCTCCGATTTCTCTCGTGTCTGCCCATCCCATCTGCTCGCCACCTATTTACATATTACGACCAGTACGACGACACCTTTCCCCGGCCCGGTCTGTCCTGTATCCTACCAGCATTTCCCGTCCCCGCCTGCCGATAGCGCGTCAATCGTGGCCTCGCCGCGCCCCTGCGTCGCTTTCCTTTTGTCTCTTACAAGTCCCCTTCGCCGTCCGACTCCGCCATGCATTTGCGCCCATAGGACTGCTGCCAGCTCGTTTCACTCTGTCCCCTTTTTGTCGTCACCGATTGTCTCGCTCCTCTCCCGTCCGCCTCTCTGGTTGAACGCCTCGCTGCAGATTGCCTCGAGCCGGACTCCCCGTCTCTGCTTTGCCGGCTACCTACTCCGTCTCGCCGCCCAGCCTCTCCTGGACCACATGGCCATGACCGCCGACGTCGCCCACACGCGGCTGAGTGCCATCTTCGCCGAGGAGGCCGCTGCTGCCGTGGCGGCCGCCGCCGCGACCGCCGCCGCGGCCACGGACGGTCTTCCGGCCAAGATGCGCACCCCCTCGATCGCGCCCTCGTTGACCTACTCGGAGTCGGGCGACGAGCGCGACGACTACGACGCCCACCGGACCGACGACGAGGATGCTGCGCTGGCGACGCCACGTCGCCGCCGCGCCTCCACCCGGCTCATTGCCCAGAATGCGGCCGACATTCGCCGCATCACCGGCGAGTCCAGCACCCAGCTGATCAACCGGTGTTGTGGCGGCGGCTGCTGCATGAAGCTCGACTCCAAGGCCGAGGGCGTGCACTTTGAGCACATCCCGCTGCCGGATAACGACGCCTTCCGCTCGCTGCAGCTCAAGATCGACGACGAGATCCCCACCACCCTGACCAACGTCGCCGACATGCCGGAGCAGACGGCGTTTCTGTTGCCGGTCTCGCAGGCCGCTGCGACGGAGGCGGAGCCACCCCTGGTGGACACGTCCTCTGACACCTCCGCAGACACTGTGACCAGCGAGGCGGCCTCGGCGGCAGTCACCACAGCCCCAGCAGCCCCAGCGGTCCCAGAAGTCCCAGCAGCCCCGGCCGCGCTGGCCGCCATCACGCTCAACAAGGAGATGCAGGCGTTGTCCGTGGAGGACGAGGTCGACGGCCCGTCGACGCTGGACACGACGATCCAGCCACCGCGGTTCGTGCAGCCGCACCCGCCCTTCCACGTCTTCCCGGCGCGGATTCACAACACCCGCGAGCTCACGCGGCCGGGCGCCGAGAAGCGCACGTACCACTTTGACCTCGACGTCACGGACTATCCGCGGGGCGAGAACATGGACTTCAAGGTGGGCGGGGCCATTGGCGTGATGGCGCCCAACGACTCGGTGCTGGTGGAGGAGATCCTGGACCTGCTGATGGTTCCGCGGTTCCTGCGGGCGAAGCCGGTGCTGCTGCGCACAATCCAGGGCCGCTGGCCTACGGTCTGGGGCGCGGAAAAGGCGCGCGATATTGTGACGAGCCGCCGCGACCTGCTGACGTGGTGCTCGGACGTGCAGTCGTACCCGCCGAGCAAGGCGCTGCTGCGGATCCTGGCCGAGTACGCGTCGGACGAGGACGAGCGCAAGGTGCTGCTCTTCCTCTGTTCGGCCGAGGGCCAGGGGGCGTTTTGCGAGTTCCGCACGGGGCCGCACGTGTCGCTGCAGCAGATTCTGCACGCGTTTCCGAGCGCGAAGCCGCCGCTGGACCTGCTGCTGTCGATCCTGCAGCCGCAGATGCCGCGGTTCTACTCGCTCTCCAACGACCCGCACGAGTCGGCGGTGGCGGTGGCGACGGCGGGCGCGGACAGCGGCACGCGGCGGCTGATTGAGATTGCGGTCACGGTTCATGAGACGAGTGACTGGCTCTGCGGGCAGCGCACGGGCATCGGGTCTGGCTTCTTCGAGCGGCAGGCGCTGCGGTTCCTGGAGGCGCGCAGCCGGGGCGAGGCGCCGGAGCTGTACGTGCCCATGTTCAAGGGCCTGATGGCGAACCCGCTGGCGAAGCAGTTTGTGCCGGACGGGCCGATGCTGCTGATCGGGGCGGGCGTGGGGATTGCGCCGTTCCGGGGCTTTGTGCAGCGGCGGCTGAAGACGGCCAACTGCGCGAACAAGGTGTGGGTGCTGCAGGGCGTGCGCGACTCGCTGGTGGACGAGCTCTACAGCGGCGAGTGGGGGGTGCACGAGGACGAGGTGAAGCGGGTGGTGGAGAGCCGGCGCGGCACGGGGCGGTACGTGCAGGAGGAGGTGCTGCACCAGGCGGACCTGGTGTGGTTTGTCATCAACTCGGTGGACGGACGGGTGTTTGTGTGTGGCAGCAGCCGCGGCATGGGCGAGGGCGTGCACGAGGCGCTGATTACGGTGGCGATGCAAAAGGGCAACCTGGGCCGCGAGGACGCGCGCAAGTTTTGGGAGCTCAAGCAGGAGGTGGGCCAGTACATTGCCGAGACGTGGTGAGGCTGTTGTTTGAATACCCCCCCCTGTTGATCATATACGAGTTTTTTGATGGCAGAATGACGAGCGAGTGGCAAAGTGGCATTTCGTTGGAGCACGCATGCGCAGTGGATAGAGAAAAAAAACGGCACAGCGGTACGAGTAGATGGGCGTTTAGCATAATTTCGAGTATTTTTCAGGTTGTTTTCCGGTTGTTTTGGTGCCATTTGTCAAGTCTGATCAAGATTTCGTGATCCAGATCCAGTGTGGTATTTCCGAGGGGGCCACGTCTTACGTGAGCCAACGACCCGTCACGGCAATACGGAGGGTCGGCATTCCGCTGCTGACGTGGGAGTTGGCGCTAGTTCCTCTCGGAGCCGTATCTGACAAACAGAAGGCTCGGGTACCTGGATTGCCTGGATTTGCCTGGATTACGAACAATTAGTCAGATCTTTAGCAGCGAGGTCCGTCCGCCGGCGTCCGAAGCTGGGGCCGCTCCCACAGCGACTACAAGACCCCTCCCGCCATTGAGCAGTCGAATTGCGCAGCCCCTCCTCCCCGCCAGGACCCTCTTCTCGCTCCCATATAAATTATAAATACCATGAGTGCCGCCAGTGTCCAGCGTTGCTTCCTGCGCTCCTCTCCGCTCAAGTCTCTTCCGTTCCGCAAGTCTCTCTTCTGCCCGTCTTCCTTCGCCCGCCAGCCTCTTTTCGCCAAACCCCCCGTCGCCTCCACCTTTTCCCGCACCATGGCCACCTCTGGCAAAGCCGATGGCTTTTTGCAGCTCCTGACGGACCGCCGCAGCTACTATGTGCTGACCAAGGACCTGACCATCTCGACGGACCGCGTCCAGGAGATTGTCAAGACGGCCCTGCACCAGGTGCCCAGCAGCTTCAACTCGCAGTCGAACCGCGTGGTGGTGCTGTTTGGCGCCGAGCACGAGAAGTTCTGGGACATTACGACCGCCGCGCTCAAGGCCATTGTGCCGGCCGACAGCTGGGAGGCCACGGGCGGCAAGATGGCGCTGTTCCGCGGTGCCGCTGGCAGTGTGAGTTTTTTTTGCTCTTCTTTTTTGCTCTTTTCTTTTTTTTTCTTCTCTTCTTCTCTTCTTTTTTCGATTCTTCTTTCTTTCCTTCATTCCTTCATTCTTTACGTCTCTTGCCGTTCTACCCCCCCTCTTCCCCCACTAACACCCCCAGGTCCTCTTCTTCGAGGATGAGGAGCCCGTCAAGGAGCTCCAGAAGAACTTCGCCCTGTACGCCGACAAGTTCCCCGGCTGGGCGGCGCAGTCGGTGGGCATGCTCCAGCTGGCCGTGTGGACCGCACTCGAGGCCGAGGGCCTTGGCGGCAACCTGCAGCACTACAGCCCGATCGTCGACGCCCAGGTGGCCGAGACCTGGAAGGTGCCGGCTTCGTGGAAGCTCAATGCCCAGCTCGTCTTTGGCGGCCGCGGCGCCGAGGCGGGTGCCAAGACCTTTAAGCCCATTGAGGACCTGTACAAGGTTTACGGCGCGTGAACAAGGCGGCTCGGAAAGTGGGCTGTATTAGAAAGTAGACCAAATATAAACACGTGATAAACGCGACCAATGCGACAAGGCGACAAACGCGATAACCGCGATGCATGCAACAAGGAACCAGTAATTACTCGCAGGCCTGCAGGCGTACATGGCATGCATGAAGAAAAAAGGAACCACAACCACACCACCCCCCGCGATGACTCCAGAACCCTTGATGCGCTCGCTTATTTTTGTTGAAAAAAAAACCAGCAATGCCTTTTCTTTCTCTTTTTTCGAGCATCCCGGCCGGTTTTGCCGGGAAGCTTACTCGCCCACGAAGCCGAGGGCCTGGCCCATCTTGACGGTCTGGCCCTTTTCGACGGCCCAGCGCCAGCCAGTGGGAGGGGCGCCGGCCTCGCCCGACGCAGCCGACTCGGCGGGGGCCTCAAAGACGAGCACGATGGTGCTGCCGAGCTGGAAGCCGCCCATTTCCTCGCCGCGACGCAGGGCGTAGCCGTGCAGGATGGGGCTGGCGGCGGCGTAGGTGGCCTCGGAGAAGCCGGCGTAGACCTCGCCGCGGCGGGCGGCGTCCTCGGCGGCGCGGTCGGCGGCGGTGTCGGTGGTGAGGCTGTTGGTGCGCAGCTCGCGGTCAAAGTTGACGACGATGGAGCCGACGTTGGTGGCGCCGACGGGCACGTAGCCAAAGAAGCCCCAGCGCCAGCGGCCGAGCAGCACGACGCGCTCGTTGAGCGTGAAGAGGCCGGGCAGCGTGCGCTGCAGGTACGGCGACACGCTGTAGAGCTCGCCGGCAAAGTGGCGCCGCCGCTCGACCACCCAGTTGGTGGGCGAGTGGAAGCGGTGGTAGTCGCCGGGCGCCAGGTAGATGACGGCGTAGTGCAGCGTCGACTGGCTGTCGCGCGCCAGCAGCTGCTGGTGCCACGGCACGTCGAGGTCGGCCTGCACGGCCGTCACCGTGGCCGCCGTGGCCGTGCCGGCCGACTGGTCCTCGACGGCCGACGCCGGCTGCGTGGCCATGGGCGAGCCCGCGAGCAGCTCGGGCAGCGCGTAGGAGATGCCGTTGTCGCGGGCAAACTCCTCGTCGGGGTGCAGCGTGGACGAGGAGGCGGTGGACACGGTGGACGCCGAGGACGCCGAGGACACGGTCGAGGCGGCCGACGAGACCGGCGTCGAGCACAGGTTCGTGCTGCTGCTGCTGCGGGTCGACGGCCCGCCGCCGGCAATGCTGGCGGCCGGCGTGTGCTTGCCCAGCAGGGCGTCGAGCGTGTAGGTCATGCCCTTGACCTGCTCAATGTCGCCGCTCTCGACGGTGCCAAACTGCAGGATGCGGCCGTCCGACGGCGAGAGCAGCGCGTTGTGGCTCGGGTGGAGGGGCCGCACGCCGGCCTTGATGGTGCGGTAGAAGAAGGCGGCCAGGTTGGGGAACTTGTGCAGGTCCTGCTCCTCGATCTCGCTCAGACTGTGGAGTCAGTGGGGGGTCCAAAAAAAGGAAAGAAAAAGGAGAAGAAAAGAAAGAGACAAAACCCACTTGACGCCAAAGACGTAGCTGTACAGCTTGAACCCCGGCACACGCAGATAGTACGGCACGGTCAGCTCGTTGAAGCGGCCCCAGAGGCGGGACAGGGCCTTGAGCGGCAGCGCCGACATGACGCGGACCTGCCAGGGGCCCTCGGGACGGATGCGAGGACGGCGGGCCGGCGGCGGACCATCGCTGCCGTCAGCGGCGCCGTCCTTGTCCTTGGCGTCCCGGCGGCGGACCTTGTAGAACTGGACCATGCCCAGGAAGCCGACGCCGAGGCCGACGGGGATGCGGTACCAGTGGACCTTGCTGCGGCGCAGGGCGTTGCGCAGCCGGGTCGAGAAGCGCGACCGCCGCGTGGCCTGCTGGGAAAAGTGCCGCATGGGCGACGGCGGCGTCGAGGGCCGTGTTGCGTGTGTCGGCCGCACCGACTGGCCCAGCAGGATCTGCCGCTCCGACAGGCTCAGCGAGCTGCGCGAAAAGCTGCGGCGGTGGAGGCCGAGACGGCCAGGCGTCGTCGCCATCTTCAGGAGGAGGAGGAGCCGTTCGGCGAGGCAGCACACGCTCGGGGTGTCAGAGGGACGCAGCACATTGGGTCCGGCGGCCGGGCGGTCGAGAGGGAAGAAGGGGGGGGGGGGGGGGCGGAGAGAGTGGTCAGGGCGGTCGGGAAGCGGAAGCCTGCCGAAAAAGGGCTGGAAAAGGGCTTTTAGCTGGTTGTCGTGTGCCTGGACATTTAATCATTTCTTTTCGTGCAATTTTAAATGGACAAAAAATCCCCAAACGGTCCTGGCTCCGTTCTGGCGGTCAGAGCGTTGGTGGGGCCCAAAACCACCGCCGGCCAAACACGACAGCGTGTTCCGTTCAGCTGCTCCGTTGTTGGCCGCAGAACCGCTACCTGAATTTCGGCTGTGACACGCGCTAAAGCGAGGTACCAGTTACCTCAGCCGTCCTCGCTCTCGTTGTCGTCATGCGCCTCGACGCCGGGCCTAAACGTGGAAGCTGCGACGACACGATTCGGGAACAGTTCTTCCCTCACACGAGCGGGCTGCGACATCCAACCTCTTTCCCATTTCATCGCTATTGCCCCCCCCCCCTCTTTTTTTTTTGTGTGTCTCATCAGCGCCCTGCTTTCTTCCTTTCCATTCTTTCCTCTCGCTCTTCTTCTCTCCCCTTTTCTTTCGTCCTGTTTCTGCCGTCGATCCCGCATCCAGATTCCCCTATTTCGCTGCATCCAACGTTCGACACGAATCCGGCGGCCGACGGCCCTTTTGCCATGGCCGAACCTGCCCTTTCGTCCGGCCCCGCGACTCCGGCCACAAGTCTCCCAGCCGCGAACCCGGTCAGTCTGCGGCTCGTTTCGCCGTCCTGGGAGGCTGCCGACGCGCCGCTGCTCGCCGATCTGCCGGCCTCCACCACCGTCGGCCAGTTGCGGGAGCGCGTGCAGGACGAGGTTGCGACACGTGGCCGCTCGCCACTGGGCATGCGAATCATTTACCGGGGCCGCGTCCTCGATGCGGACCACCGGACGCTGGCCGACGTGTTGGGCCCGGTATGGACTGACTTTGCTCCCCTGTTGGCCGGCCGGCCGTGCTGACCCGGACGACAGGACCCCCACGAGAGCGTGCAGGCCATCCACCTCGTCCTCCGCGAGAACAAGGCTCCTCAGTCTCCAGCCGCAGCTTCGACGTCTCCCCCTTCCTCGTCCGCCATCCCGCCGGCCACCACCACCGCCACCGACCCCGCCACAGCGGCACGGCGGCGGCTGCCGCGACGACGGACTCTCCAGGAACAGTACGGCGAGGTGCAGGCGGCCTTGGCAGCAGCACAGGCCCAGCCGCCACTGAACAACGCAGGCATCCCGCCGGGCTTGGCCGATGCCCAGGCGGCCACGCGGGCGGCCGTGGCTAACGCCCACTTTTTGCAGCACTGGGCGGCCGTGAACCGTGCGCAGCAGCAGGCCGGCGTCGCGGTCGGAGCCCAGCCCGCACCAGCACCGTGGCCCCAGCAGGTGACGACCCAGCACATACATCGCGTCGTCACCACCAACCGGCCGCCGAACGCGCCACCTCAGGGCCAAGAGCAGCAGGCCGCCGAGATGGCGCGCATGCACGCGGCGATGAGGCTGGCCTATCCTCGCGCGGCGGGGCCTAGTCCGGCTGGTCCGGCTGGCCCGGCTGGCCCGGCTGCCACAGCCAACGGGTCCGGGCAGGCTCCGGCTCCCGCGCCCCAGAATGTGTATATTCTCTCGTCGCCGACAGGCCCTCGGGCACTGTTGGTGCACGGCCCCGCAGAGAGTGTCCTGGCACCGCACATGACGACCACGACGGCCAACGGCAGCAACCAGCAAGTCCTGCAGGACGTGGTGCGGCGGCAGCAGGCCCAGCAGCAGCAACTGCAGCAGATCCAGCAGCGTAACATGCAATTGCAGGCGATGCTCCAGCACAACCAGCGCCAGCTGCAACAGCTGCAGTACGACCAGGGCCGACACCAGCTGTACCAGCAGTATCTTTCGCAACAGCAGCAGCTGCAACACCAACTGCACCAGCGGCAGCAGCAGCTGTTTCAGCAGCACCAGCAGCACCAGCAGCACCCGCAACAGCACCCCCAGCAGGCGCCGCTACCGCCGCTGCAGCAGCACCAGCAGCACCCACAGCGGGCGCCCCAGGCGGCCGACATGCAGCATCCCGTGTTTCAGCGTGGCCATCTGCGGGCCAACAACCCCGGGGCAGGCATGCTGGCGGCGATGCTGCCGCACATCTGGCTGTTGGCGAGACTGCTGCTGTTTGTGTGGTGGTTCACATCGCCCAACGCCAGCTGGACCCGGTGGGCCATGGTGATCTTCTTGGCGACGACCATGTTTGTGGTCAACACGGGGATGCTGGACGGCCTGGCCATGCAGGTGTGGGAGCCCGTGCGGCGACACCTGGACGGGCTGGTGCCGGCGGCCCACACGCCGGGACCGGGCGCGGTGGCCCACGCGGGCGGCGAGACGGACGGGACGACGGGCACAGGGGCGGCAGCAGGTGGTGGTGGCGGCGGCGAGCCGGACCCGGCGCAGATGGCGGCACGACTGGTGGGACAGCGGCGGCGGGCCAACGGCGCCAGGGTTCTGGACTACGTGCGGCGTCTGGAGCGGCTGGGGATCATGTTCCTGGCCAGCTTGGCACCGGGGGTGGCGGAGCGACATGTGGCACTGGTCGAGCAGCGACGGGCAGAAGCGGCACGACTGCAAGAACTGCAGGAGGCGGCGGCGGCAGCACGAGCAGCAGCGGCAGCGGCGGAGGCGGCGACAGCCGTTCTGGCAGCAAGCGAGGGAGCTTCGGGAGAAGACCACGGGACGAACGAGGCCGCTTCCGGGGCGACGGCCGAGGTGGGAGCGGAGTGACGCGCGAAGGAGCGCATTAGAGCGTTATGCATTATTAATAGGATCAGCGGTGGAGGAATGCCGTGTTTTACTTTTTCAATACAGACTCCGTGCAAGGACCAGTGCCAGAGACTGTATGAGTAATATCGTGTCTGGATCGAGGGCGCTAGGCTATTAGCGCAGAGCGGAGAAGGCCTGAGCCTCGGCACCAGCTGGGGTACAAGTAGCGGGGCGAACAGCGGAGGTTGGAGGCCAACGTGCCAGAGGCAACGCACTTCGACAACGACGCCGCGATGGACTACGACCTGGACCTGGGCGACTTCAAGTCGCTCTTTTCGCTCGAGGGCAAGATTGCCGTGGTGACGGGCGGCTCGCGGGGATTGGGACTCAGCGCGGCATCGGCGTGCGTTTTTCCCCTGTACTTGTACAACTGACAAAGGTCACGTGCTAACGACTTGACCCCCAAAAACAGACTGCTGCAGGCCGGAGCGGCGCGCGTGTACGTGTCGTCGCGCAAGCAGGACGCGTGCGAGGCGGCGGTGGCGGCGCTCAACGGGCTGCCGGGGCTGGCGGCGGGGGCGCGGGCGGTGTCGGTGCCGGCGGACGTGTCAAAGGTGGCGGGCGTGCAGGCGCTGGTGGCGGCGGTGCAGGCGGACGTGGCGGCGGCCGGTCTGGGCCCGGGCGTCGACATTGTGCTGGCCAATGCCGGCGCCACCTGGGGCGCGCCGCTGGCGACGCACAGCGACGCGGCCGTGGCCAAGGTGCTGGACCTCAACGTGCGCGCCGTCTTCAACACGGTGCGCGAGTTTGCGCCGCTGCTCGAGGCCCGCGGCTCTCTGGAGGCGCCCAGCCGCGTGCTCGTCACGGCCTCGGTCGCCGGCCTCGGCCTGGGCTCGCTCGGCCGCCAGGCCACGTTTGGCTACAGCGCCAGCAAGGCCGCCGCCATCCACCTGGCGCGCAACCTGGCGCTCGAGCTGGGGCCGCGTCACGTGACCGTCAACTCGCTCGCCCCGGGCTTCTTTCCCACGCAAATGTCCCGCGGCCTGCTGGCCATGACGCCCGGCGGCGGCGACGCCGTGGCGCGCGCCAACCCCATGGGCCGGCTCGGGCTGCCCGCCGACTTTGGCGCCGCCGTGGTGTACCTGTGTGCGCGCGCGGGCTCCCACGTCAACGGGGCAACGCTGGCCATTGACGGCGGCGGTATGTGGAAGTCGGGGGAGATGTTGGCAGGGGGCGAGGAGGGATCGAAGCTGTAGGGGGGGAGTAAGAGAGGGGGAGGTGGCAGAAATGGGAACGAGTAGGCGAGTTGGGGAACTGGACGAGTAAACACGTCGACGAGTTGGCCAAATTGGAGAAAAGTTGGAGTAACTAGACGAGTGGAATTGGCCAATGGAGACAAGTTGGGTGGACGAGCTGAGGACTGATTTGGACAATGGACGAGTGGCCAAAGCATAGACAACTGGACGAGCTGGTCGAGGGGCCGAATGGACAAGTCTGCCACATCGGGACGACTGAGACGGGTTGGAGACCACTTGAGACGAGGAGACAACGACCATTGACACGCTGACACGCTGGATTCATGCATCGTCATCCTAGTCCTGTCCTTCCGGTTCCTTTCCTTGCACATTTCGTTTCCCCGTCCACTCTGTTCCCGTGTTCTCTTCTCGTTCCCTCTCGCTCTCCCCCACTTCCTGCCCCTCTATCCCTCCCTCCGCGCCACCCAGAAACTCGACCGGTACACCGTCTGCAGCATCGACTCCTCGTCGTGAATGTACGGCGTCTCGAGCCCCGTCTCGCGCACCTCGACGCGGAACCCCAGCTGCTCGACCAGCGCCATGACCTCCTCGTCGGCCAGCTCAAAGCTGCCCGGATCCGCGATCCCCGACGAGCTGCTCATGTCGTGCTCCCCGTCGCCGTCGTCGTCCCGGCCCCGGTTGCCCGGCGCCTGGTTCTCAAAGTGCCACAGCAGCGGGCCCACGTTGATCAGCAGCCCGCCCGGCCGCAGACAGTGCCGCATCGTCTCCAGATACCGCACCAGGTTCGGCGCCGTGTCCAGAAAGAAGACGCACGCCACCGCGTCGTACGCCCCCGCGTGCTCCTCGTCGCCGTACAGACACAGAAAGTCGGCCGCGCACATCTCCATCGAGCCCCCGTGCGCCCGTCCGCCCGCCGCCGCCTGCACCTCGGCCAGCCGCGTCCCCGGATGCACGTCCGGCACCCGCACCGCCGCCAGCTGTCGCGCCCGCGTCCGGTGGTTCGAAAAGGAGTGCACCCACGGGTGGATCGTGTGCTGGCCCGCCCGCTCCGTGCAGTTGAGCACGTACGACGACGCCAGCAGCTGGTGGTACGAGATCTCGTTGCCCTCGGCCGCGAATCCCGCGCAGCACAGCTCAAAGACGAGCCGTCCGAGGCCGGCTCCAGGGACAAGTACGCGGAGGGGTTCTGAGTCCTTGGTCGTTTCATGTCCCGTCGTCTCGTCGCCACTGCTGCCCTTGACACTGCCAGCCGCCTCCTCCCGCCGCCTCCTCTCCCCCTCCAGCGTCCGCATCACCGGCCCGTAGCTGGCCTCCCGCTCCGCCGCCCCCTCGGCCGACCAGTCGCGGTAAAACTGCCGCAGCGTGCTGCGCGCCTTGTCGACGTCCGTGTTCTTGGCCACGCCCGCCCACGGCGCTGGCAGCGTCGGCTCCCGGCCTCTGTCGGCGCCGTCCTTTCCGGCCCCAAACGAGTCGAGCCCGAACCGCACAATCGCCCGTGCCAGCTCCGCGTTGTGCTCAATCGCCTCGTCCACCGCGTCCAGCGTCGCCAGGTACGAGATCGGCGCCGCCGCCAGCATCTTCCAGTGCTGCTGCGACAGCGCGTAAAACGACTGCCGCCGCAGGTGCGTGCAGTGAAAGTGCGACGCCTTGCCGTATTGTCTGTGTCCGTCAGCACTCTGATCGGCTTCACCTCATCACTCCTCCGCCCACCCACAGAAACGAGTCCAGCGCGCTGAACAGCACCCGCATCTCCTCGGGGTCGTCCGTCGCCGCCTCGTCCATCTCCCAGTGCGTCTCCGTGCCCGCTGCCCCAGCCATTGCCGCTCGTGCCCGCTAAAGCTGTCCGTTGACACCGGAACCTTGCTGATCCGTCTCGTGGCGTCAGTCGGCCGCCCTCAGAAGACCGCCTTGGAAACTCATCACCTGTTAAGCCCGCCCGCTCGCTAATCTCCCCTCAAGCTTCTTATCTCACGTTCCATCTCACCGCCTTTGCCTGTGCATGATTCGTCGTCTCAGCCGTCTGCAATATGTCCAAAATGCTGAAAATGCTCAAAATTCCCCAAAATTCCCCATGTCCTATATCCTGAATGCACGCTGTCTACTGCTTCGACCCCCATCCACCGCCACCTGGCGTCTCCACCACAATCCGGTCTCCCTCCTCAAAGAGCGCGGTCGCCTTGCCGCCCATGCTGACCGCCAGCCCGTCCTGCTTGCGCAGCCACAGGTTGCGGCCCATCGCCCCGTCTCCGCCGCCTGCTCGTCCCCGCGGTGCCCGACTCCGCCGCTCCGACAGGATCGACACCTGGATCCCCGGAATCCGGAACTCCAGCTCCCGCACCATCCCGTCGCCGCCCCGGTGCTTCCCCGCGCCGCCCGAGCCGTGACGCAGACTGAAGCTGTGCAGCAGCACCGGATACCGCTTCTCCAGCACCTCGGGGTCCGTGATGCGTGTGTTGGTCATGTGCGTGTGCACGCCGCTTGCCCCCTCCCACGTCGGGCCTGCGCCTGCGCCGCCGCCAATCGTCTCGTAATACCCGAAACCCGCGTCCACCGTCTCGCTGCCGTCTGCCTCCGTCCGTCGCCCGCCCATGCCAAACGTTAGGTTGTTCATGCAGCCCTGGCTGTCGGCACACGCGTTGAACGCCGCCAAGATCACGTCGGTGATCCGCTGCGACGTCAGCACGTTGCCGCCCACCACCGACGCTCCCGCCGCCGGCGACAGAATCGACGCCGTCGGCACCCGGATCTCGATCGGGTTGAGACAGCCCTGGTTCAGCGGCACGTCCGACGCCAGCAGCGCCCGCAGGCAGTAGATAATCGCCGAGTGCGTAATCGCAATCGGCGCGTTGGTGTTGCCGTACACCTGCTGTCCCGTGCCCTCGAAATCAAACACCGCGCTGCCCGTCGCCTCGTCGATCGTCACCGTCAGCGCAATCGGCGTGCCGTCGTCCATGTAATCCACCGCCCGCAGCGCCTCGCCCGCCACCGACGCGTGCATCTTCTTCAGCAGCGCTCGCACCGCTTGCTCTGCGTTGTCCTGGATCGCATACATGTACCGATGCACCACTGCCAATCCGCTCTCGCGGATCAGCGCGTGGATCAGGTTGATGCCCTGCTTGTTGGCCGCCACCTGTGCCTTGAGATCCGACATGTTGTCGCTCAGCTTGCGCGTACCCGAGCTGCCCGGATGCTTGGCCGGCTCCTCCACGAGCAGCTCAATCATCCGTGCCTCGTTGAAACGCCCCCGGCTCACCAGCTTCTCGCCAAAGATGGCCGCGCCCTCCTCGTACAGCCAGTGCGAATCAGGCGGCATCGAACCCGGCCGCGTCCCGCCAATATCGGCGTGGTGGCCGCGCGAGGCCACGTAGAACACAATCTGGCCCTGGTCAAACACGGGTGTCACCACCGTAATGTCGGGCAGATGCGTGCCGCCACTGGCCGGATGGTTGGCCACCAACACGTCGCCGTCTTCGAGGCGACCCGCCCACGCATGGTGCAGGTGCCGCACACAGAATTGCATGCTGCCAAGGTGTACCGGCACGTGCGGGGCATTGCAGACGAGCCCGCCGTCCGGCGAGAAAATGGCGCACGAGAAGTCCAGGCGCTCCTTGATGTTGGTTGACACTGCCGTCTTCTGCAGCGTCCGGCCCATTTGCTCTGCGATGGACATGAATCGGTGGCCCATGATGGACAGCTGGATCGGGTTGACCTCGCCGTCCGTTGAGGCTTCCTTTGTGGCGGTTGTTGCCGCCGCCTGTGCCGGGTCGGCCAGGTCAATCATGACGGTGCTGTCCAGAATGGCGGCCTCAGCTCCAGGCACCACCAGAATGGTTTGCGTCTTGTCCAGAATGAGAGCCGGGCCGGCGATGCGTGCGCCTGCCTGCAGCTGGTCGAGCAAGTACAGGCCCGTCTGGACGCGTTCCCCAGCCGAGCCGGCGTCGAAGCAGACCAGGGCTGTAGATGCCGGCACCGGGGCTGGCACCGGCGACCGTGTGGAAATCTCCCGAGCCTGTTGGAACGGGCTCTTCTCTGTGTGTTTTGCGGCAGTGCCGACAGCCCGGACGCGGTAGTCATCGACGAGAATGCGCTTCTCCGGGAACACGAATCCGAATTCGCGGAGATGGCGCTCCTCGAAGAGATCACGAAACGCCTCGATATGGTCCTGGTCCTGCTGGTCGAGCAGCACCATTGTGGCGGCTGTGACGCCTTCATAGCGCATGTTGAGATAGCGCTCCACGCGAATGTGTGACGTCTCGATGCCCTGGCTGACCAGATGTTCCGTGGCCGTCGCGGCGAGGCCTGACAGCGTGCTGCTGATCGTAGGCAGGTTGGCTGTCTCGAAGGAAATGGCAGCTGGCTTCTGCTCCTCGTGCACAAGATCGGCGAGGGACAGGCCATAGGCCGACAGAATAGAAGAGTACTTGTGGATGACGACCTGGGAAATGGACAGGGCCTTGGCCACGTCACAGGCGTGCTGGCCACCGGCGCCGCCGAAGCAGGAGAGGATGTGGTCGGACGTGTCGAAGCCGCGGGCCTCGGTGAGAGCCCGGATTGGCCGTGCCATGACCTGAGCAGCAACACGAAGAAAGCCGAGAGCGACGTCTTCGGCCGTAAAGGTAGCACGGCCGGCAGCGAGATTGTCGGCATTGATCTGCGCTGTCAACTCCTCGAACTTGGCGGCCACGATCTCGGTGCCCAGAGGCTGATCCTCGGTCGGGCCAAAGATCTTGGGAAAGTAATCAGGCGCAATGCGGCCGAGAAAGAGATTCGCATCGGTAATGGTGAGAGGACCGCCTTTCCGGTAGCAGGCAGGGCCGGGATGTGCGCCGGCCGACTCGGGGCCCACAGCGAAAAGACCGTTGCGCCAGAAGAGCATGGAGCCGCCTCCAGCAGCGACCCTGTGTGTGTTAGAGGAAGAGAAAAGGATGAAAACGATGAAAACGAAATGCAGTAAATCAAAAGGGATATGAAAAAGGGAAGGGGCACATAGGAAGGAAGGAGCCTTGAGAAGGAAGGAGCCAAGAGACGAAAAACGGAAAGAGCAACCAGTCGACTTACGTAATAATGTCGAGCTGCGGCGACTGGATGGCGATGCCGGCGGTGGTGGTCTCAAAGACGTGCTCGTAGGTGCCGGCGAAGCGGGAGCAGTCGGTGGAGGTGCCGCCCATGTCGAAGCCGATGACGGGCTTGCGGGCGTCGGCGTCCCACGAGGTCTGGGCGTAGCCGACGACGCCGCCGGCGGGCCCGGAGAGGATGCTGGCGAGGCCGCCGAAGCGGCGAAAGTCGACGAGGCCGCCGTCGGACTGCATGAACTCGCAGCGGAGGCCGGGGGCGGCGAGGCCGCCGCGGAAGCTGGCGGCGACGGAGTCGATGTAGGCGCGCACGACGGGGGTGAGGTAGGCGTCGACGGTGGCGGAGAGGCCGCGGGGGACGGCCTTGATCATGGGCTGGACGGCGGCGGACTCGACGACGGAGAAGCCCATGTCGCGGGCGAGGGCGCCGACCTGGCGCTCGTGGTCGGGGTAGAGGTAGGCGTGCAGCAGCACGACGGAGAGCGAGCGGAAGCCCTGCGCCCAGAGCCGCTCGAGCTCGACGCGCAGGGCCGCCAGGTCGGGCGTCCGGAGCACGCGCACGACCTCGCCCGTGAGGCCGACGCGAAGCGCGTCTGGGTCGGCGGCGACGTCGGGCACCCTTTGGGCCGGGTCCGGGTCCTCGGACCAGGCCTCGAGCGTGACGCGCTCGTCGACCTCGACCACGGCCTGGTACAGCAGCTCCGGGCGGGCCACGCTGAGATCGAAAATGTCGGGCCGCGCCTGGTTGCCAATCTGCAGCAGGTCGCGGAAGCCGCGCGTGATCAGCAGCGCCGACCGCGCGCCCTTGCGCTCCAGCAGCGCATTCGTGCCGACGGTGGTGCCCATGCGGATGCGCGCAATCGGCGCCGTGTCCAGCAGCTGGCCGCGCGGGTGCGGCCGGCCCGTCACCAGCTCCAGCACGCGCCGCACGCCCTCGGTCGGCGCATCGCTGTAGTTGGCCGGGTCGACCGACAGCACCTTGAGCACAATGTCGTCGCGGCCCGGCACCGACGCGTGAATGTCGGTAAAGGTGCCGCCGCGGTCAATCGAGATCTGGATGCCGGCCATTGTCGCGGAAAAACTAAAGAAACAGAAGCTACAGAACAGAGCCGCATGCGCCCAGGTCTACGACTGCGGCTGCTGGACGTTTTATCGTCGACTCGGAGACACTCTCCGCAACGGCGATCGGAGAGCATTTGCGAGTGGGGCGTTTTAGCGCCATGTGTCAAGGCACAGCTGTTCCGACTGCCTGACACGGCCTGGGGCGGTCACTCGAGCCGATCTGCCCGATCGAGACGACTGCACGCATTCGGCAGGCCAGCCGGGGGAGGACTCAGGGCCGCACACAGAGAGGCTCCACTATTGATCGGCTTGTCCCAGATCTACAGACCACAGAGACGCGTACATAATACAGCTTGGTCATGGAAATCAGGGGCACATCTTGTGGATTAAGAGTCACCTGACCACTACCGGCACTTTGCTCCGGAATCGAGCGCCTGGACCACGTCCATGTGCGCCGAGACCCACTCAGCACCGCTACCGGACTGGCCAAGTGTGCCCAGCAGCAGCTGTTTTCCCAACCTCTATAGACGCACGCAAAATCGCTCTGTCGGCTCGGCAGCAGCGACTGATCTAAGCGATAATCTCCTCCTTGCACTCGATGCCGTACTTCTGCACACAATGGATTAGCACGTTTCCACATTGATGAGCACCACGCTGTGGCCTCTGTAGTCTTACCTCCTTGAGCTCCTTGATGAGCGGGCCGTTGATCTTGCCGTTCATCGGGGCCAGCACGCCCTTCTCCGAGAGGGTGCCGTTGAGCACCTGCAGCACAGCCACGGCACACGGAATGCCGACTATCCCACAGTTAGCCTAATCCAGTATCAAACGGCCACAGACGGTGCTTACCGAGCTTCGCCATGGCCGAGTAGCCCTTCGGGTCGCCGTACTCGCAGAGAGTCGAGAGACGCGTCTGCTTGGTGCCGTCCTTGAGCTCCACCTCGAACTTGTGCTGCAGACTGGGTGGATGTCAGAAAAGAAGAAAAAAAACACCAGAAAATCGTCCACGTACATGACCAGATCGCGCTCGCCCTCGCCGTACTGCATCTTCTTCTCGAGCGTAGCGCAGAGCGTGTCCAGAGGGTTGCCTCTCGGGATGGTCTGTACCGTGTCAGCATGTCTCTGCAGAATCCACCGCACTCGGCAGCACTCACGCTCTCCGACGAGAAGAGGCCCAGCCACTTCAGGCCCGCCAGAATGTGCTCCTTCTGCTCCTCATCCTTAAAGGCCGCCTTGGACACGATGGTGGCAACGAGATCCTTCTCCTCGGAAGACGGGGCACCAATGATCTTCTGCGTGGCCTCCTTCCAGGCGATCGGCGCCTTCAGGTAGCTCTGCTCCGCATCCTGGAGGAAGCCAATGTCGACAAGGACCTTGACAAACTCGGGGAAACCGGCGTAGCGCAGAGTGCCACTAAACTAGGTGTGAGCAACCCGAGAAGGATTTGAAAGGGAAATTCTTGGGCAACGCACCGGATGACAGTCTGTGCCTCGGGGATGTTGTACAGCTCCCGGTAGCCAGTGGAGTCACGGTTGGGGTAGGCGACAAAGGCAAAGCCTGCATTGGGCGTCAGCGTCGATCAGACACGGGAGGTGGCTTTCGCTCTTACCAGGGTAGATGTAGTACGGCTTGGCGGTGGCCATCAGGTCTGCGAGATGTCAGTACGCTAGCTTCTTGTTGCGTCCTCTCCGCAAGTCGAGACGTACCAGGGCCGGCCACGTTGACAGCCACGCCGTCCTTGTAGAAGCTGGCAGCGTTGCGCAGGGCCAGCAGAACACCGCGCGGCGACCACGAGAACTTGTAGCCCAGCGGGTTGCCCGAGTCCTCCGGCGCCGGCAGGCCACCGCAGTAGGACAGGAACGAGGTGATCTTGCCGCCCTCGGCGTGGACCTCCTCGATCGTCTTGACGGCGTCTGTATGGTAGGGTTAGTGGTGGACTTGAGGTTGGCTTAAGGCGAGCAGCCGTGGCGGATACGTACAGAGGTGGTCGATACCGGGGTCTATGAGAGTTAGTTTTGCCAGGAGAACGGAAAGAGACAAGACGTACCCAGGCCGATCTCGTTCATGACCGTGATGCCGGCCGCCTTGGCCTCCTCGGCGAGCGCCTTCATGGCCGGCGAGACGTAGCTGGTGGTGACGACATTCTTCTTCTGGCGGATGGCCGACTTGATGACGGCGGCGTGGAAGGTGTAGGGAATCAGGCTGATGACAAGGTCGTTCTGGCCGACAGCGGCATCCAGAGCCGTCTCGTCGGACACGTCCAGCGAGATGGGCACGGCGTTCTTGACGCCGGCCGAGAGAGCCTTGGCCGACTCGAGCGTACGGCAGGCTGGAAAGGTCAGCCAGCCAGCCAGCCAGTGCACACGGGGATATCACTGCCACCTACCAACAGTCACAATGACACCGGCCTCAGCCAGGATGTCGAGGGTCGGCTTCGTGACGAAGCCGGCACCGAGCAGAAGAACCCTGTCAGACACGCCATGGTCAGCACGGTCCGTGACGTGTGCGGCACGGCCGACACCTACTTCTTGGACGCCATTTTGGAGATCGAGACAATGGTGGGGGTATCAGGGCAACAAGGTTTTGCCAGTGACTCAACCAGTAAAAATGGGATCAATGGAGATGGGCTTTTGGTCCGGCGGTGGGTCACGTGAAACCGGCGCCGTAGAAAAAAAGGTGAACTTGTTCCGATGTCGGTAAAGTGCCCGGATCGCTGTGTGGTGGGGCAGAATTGGCAAGCTTAGCTGTCTTAAGCGCTCGAGGCTGTTAAACGGGACAGAGCATAAGCTTTCTTTCCAGGACGGACCGCACGCGATGGATCACGACAGCGCCGAGAGCACAACGGTGTCGTTCCGGACAGTGCTGCCGGGAGCGTTGGACGCAGAGATCCATGTGCGGCTGACGACGCGGGCCAAGTGCCTGATGGTGTCGGTGGCGACGGTCGACACGGACAGTGGCCCAAATGCGGCGTCGGCGCTGGGCTCTTTTGTCTACGCGCTTCCGGATGTGAGGGCTTTCTGAAAGGAGGCGAGGCGTGAGCCAAAGCTGACGGAAAAAACAGAGATACCAGGCGGACAGCCCGCTGTGCACGACGCTCTACAGCGACGAAAAGTCGCTCGAGTTTGCGGTGCGGCTGGCCAAGCTGGTCGTCCGGCGGACACAGCAGGTGGCGTACGTCTCGGCATCGATCGACCTGGGCCGCATGGCGCTTGGCGGCACGGTGGAGGAGACGCTGGAGGTGTATCGGTGCGTGCTGGCGGCGCTGGGCCAACATCTGCCGAAGCCGGCCGCGGCCGCGGCCCTGACCAACGGCCTCGCCGCACAAGCTTAGGATGCTTAGGATGCTGGAGTGCCATGGGTCTGGCAACAGACAGCCTGCCGGGCAGCAGACAGGCAAGCAGACAGGCAAGCAGACAGGCACACAGACAGGCAAGCAGAGACACAGACAAGCAGGCACAGATGCACAGACACACAAAAGTGGGGCTCGCCGACATGCCAAACGCTTACCACGCCGGCCGACGTCTGACTCTCAAACGGACGGCTCGGCTGGCCGCATCCGACCAACGGCCATGCGCAATGGGACGGTTGAGCCCGTCAGCGGCCTTTGCCATGACCCGCCAAAAGGGCGTGCGCGCACGGTGCCACCGCGTCACCTGCAGACAGCAGACCGAGCATGCGGGCCTCCATACGAGGTTGTGTCTTTGTTCTGTTGGTTGGGACACTTTGCTGTTGTTTATTGCTATAAAAATGGATTAATTTTAATTGCTTGCTTGGGGGGAAGGACAAATAAAGAGGGGCTGCCGCCACTTGGTGCCTGCTGGGTTTCGACTGCTCTTCAACAAGACCCCACTAGCAACCTGTGGCATCAAAATTTCGGCCATACAAGAGGCAATCCGCTACTTTTGATCAACATTCGCAGCACAGCCTCACCAATCGGGCTCTCGCATCTGACGGCGCAGTCGCACTCGACGCTCTCTGCAGTGACGGCATTTCGGCCCTGCACCATCCGTGACGGCGGCCATGGCGTGGCAGCCCGCCCCGGAGTCCTTGAGGACACTCATTGGATGTCTCCGGGACTCGCACAATGGCTTTGACCCGGCGGCCCGGAAGCACGCAGAGATTGTGAGTAGCGAGCGCGCGGCGTGAGGGCGGCGTGGGGACATGGTGCTGACGGGAGACGCAACACAGCTGCTCAGCCAGGCCAAGACGTCGCCGGACTTTGCCAACTACCTCAGCTTTATTTTCTCGAGCCCGGCGCAGGCCGAGGGCGTGTCGATGACGGCGGACGACTACACGCTGGTGCGGTCGGCGGCGGGGATCATGCTGAAGAACACGGTGCGGGAGCGGTACGGCGAGCTGGCGGCGGCGACGGTGGCGGTGATCAAGGCGGCGGTGCCGCTGGGGCTGCAGGACGCGAGCCCGCTGGTGCGCAACTCGGCGGGCAGCATCGCGACGGAGATGGTGCGGCGCGGCGGGCTGTACGCGTGGCCGGAGCTGCTGAACGAGCTGCTGGCCATGGTGGGCAACGCGACGGGGCAGGTGTCGGCGGCGACGCAGGAGGGGGCGATGGCGGCCATGGCCAAGATCTGCGAGGACAATGCGCGGCTGCTGGAGCGCGAGCACGGCGGCCAGCGACCGCTCAACTTCCTGCTGCCCAAGCTGATCGAGGCGTGCGACAGCCCGGTGGCGCGCGTGCGGGTGCACGCGCTGACGGCCATCAACGAGTTTGTGCCGCGCAAGTCGCAGGCGATGCTGGCCAACGTCGACGCGCTGCTGCTGCGGCTGTTTGCGCTGGCGCCGGACCCGAGCCACGACGTGCGGCGCCAGGTGTGCCGCGCGTTTGTGTACCTGGTCGAGACGCGCGCCGACAAGCTGCAGCCGCACCTGGCCGGCCTGGTCGACTACATGATTGCCCAGCAGCAGGACGAGCAGGACGAGGACCTGGCCTGCCAGGCGGCCGAGTTCTGGCTCTCGGCCGGCGAGCACGAGTCGTTTTGGCGCAGCCTGGAGCCGTACCTGGGCAAGATCATCCCGGCGCTGCTCGAGGGCATCGTGTACAGCGGCGAGGAGATTGCGCTCTACGGCAGCGCCTCGGACGACGAGGAAGAGGACGACCGCGCCGAGGACATGAAGCCGCAGTTTGCGCGGCGCGCGGCCGCCCGCAGCGGCGGTGGCGGTGGCGGGGCCGCGGCGACGGAGCGGGAAGAGGGCGAGATCGACGAGGGCGGCAATCCAGCGAGCCACGACAGCGGCCATGACAACGACGACGACAGCGACGACGAGCACGACGACGACGACGACAATCTGTTTGGCGACGGGGCCGACCAGCGGTGGACGGTGCGCAAGGGCTGCGCGGCGGCGCTGGACGTGCTGTCGCACGACTTTGGCGACGCGCTGTTTCCGGGCGTGCTGCCGTATCTGCTGGCGCACCTCAAGCACGGCGACTGGCCGCAGCGCGAGGCGGCTGTGCTGGCGCTGGGCGCTGTGGCCGAGGGCTGCGCCAACGCGGTGACGCCCCACCTGCCCGAACTGGTGCCGTACCTGCTGGGGCTGCTGGACGACCCGGAGGCGCTGGTGCGGCAGATCACGTGCTGGACGCTGTCGCGATTTGCGGCCTGGGCGGTCGGCCCGCCCGAGGGGGCGGCGCCGGCGACGAGGAGGGCGGCAGCAGGAGGAGCAGCACCGGCCGTGGCCCCCGCGACGGACAGCTTTGTGCCGCTGCTCGAGGGCCTGCTCAAGCACATGCTGGACCACAACAAGAAGGTGCAGGAGGCGGCGGCCTCGGCCATGGCGACGCTGGAGGAGCACGCCGGCGCGCGGCTGGAGCCGTTTGCCGAGGCGATCCTGCGGCAGTACGTGCAGTGCTTTGCGCAGTACAAGGACCGCAACATGTACATCCTGTACGACTGCGTGCAGACGCTGGCCGAGGCGCTGGGCCCGCAGCTGGCCCAGCCGGCGCTGGCCGGCCAGCTGATGCCGGCGCTGTTCCGGCGCTACGACAGCGTGCCGGACGCGTCGCGCGAGCTGTTCCCGCTGCTCGAGTGCTTCTCGTTTGTGGTGCTGTCCATGGGCGCCGCCTCGGCCGCCTACGCGCCGCCCGTCTTCCGCCGCTGTCTGACCATTATCCACCAGAACCTCGAGCAGGCCCTGGCCGCCGCCGCCAACGACCACCTCGAGCCGCCCGACAAGGACTTTCTCGTCACCAGCCTCGACCTGCTCAGCGCCATCGTCCAGGCCCTCGGCCCCGGCGGCGCCGCCCCCCTGGTCGCCGACGCCCAGCCCGCCTTCTTCGAGCTGCTCGGCTTCTGTCTCGAGGACCCCAGCGACGAGGCCCGCCAGTCCGCCTACGCCGTCCTCGGCGACTGCGCCCGCTTCGTCTACCCCCTCCTCCAGCCCGCCCTCGGCGTGCTGCTGCCCATTCTCGTGCGCCAGCTCGAGCAGGAGCCCGACGCCCCCGACGGCGCCGCCGCCGCCGCCGACACCAACGCCTCCGTCGACGACGCCCTCGACGTCTCCTACAGCGTCCTCAACAATGCCTGCTGGAGCGTCGGCGAGATCGCCGTCCAGTCCGCCGACGCCCTCCTGCCCGTCCTCGACGACCTCCTCCGCTGCCTCGTCGACATCCTCACCAACGCCCGGCTGCCCCGCGGCGTCACCGAAAACGCCGCCATCGCCCTCGGCCGCCTCGGCCTCGGCGCCGCCGACCGCGTCGCCCCCCACCTGCTCTCCTTTGCCCCCGCCTTCCTCGACGCCATGGACGACGTCGACGCCACCGACGAAAAGGCCACCGCCCTCCACGGCTTCACCCTCATCGTCTCCCACAACCCCGCCGCCATGGAAAAGAGCCTGCTGCACTACTTCCGCTGCATCGCCCGCTACGAGGACATGGAGCTCGGCAGCCCCGTCAAGCTCGGCCTGCGCGACGTCTTCCACAAGGTGAGTCGTGCGTGTGCTCTTTTCTACGTGCTGTGCTAACCCCCTCCTCCTCCTCCCCCCCTCCTTCCCCCTTGCTCCAGATCTTGCTCACGTACCGCGGGCTCATTCCCGCGTTCGACACCTTTCTCAACCAGCTCGACCCCCAAGACCGCGCCGCCCTCAAGACGCTGTACGGCGTATGAAAAGTAGGTAGGTGCATCTCGTGTCTGATGGCAAGGACGGATGAAGAGACGGAGGAGAGAGAGACGGATCACCAGAGGTGACCAGAGGTGACCAGGGATATGGATGACGAAAGAGACGGACATTGAAAGCGGCAGATGGTGTAGGAAACAGGGCAAGAGACGAGGTGTAAGAGAGAAAGAGACACGATGAGCGGCGGTGAAAGATGCATGGAAAAAAAGACACGGAAGAGACACGACAAAAGACACTTGGTGAAAGACGGGCACCGCACGAGACGGCCCACGAGAACGAGAACGAGGAGGTGCACACACGGCCAGGACAGGCTCCTTTCCTTTCGTCAGGAGACGCAACAATTGCCTAGACTGCAATCACATGCATATCGGATACCAGGAAGCATGGCGGGGCCTTACGTAGATTTAGCTTAGTAATAAATATATAGGGCGTTTCACGCACATTTACACAACCAGTTATACAATGTATCTCTGTTACTATACGGCCAAGGGGATGCAGTTCTCTGCTCAAGGGTATGCCCGATTACTCGCCCAGCAGGCTGGGCCGAGCATCCCTTTTGTCCTCTACCACTCCCGCTTCGACAGGCTTATCCAAGGAAAAAGGAAAAGAAAAAAAGGTGAGAGTGAGAGTGAGAGGTCGTGCTAACAACACCGCAAGACGCCATGCTTTGCAACCCGGGACAATAAAAAGACTGGCCAACAAACGAAACACCGTGCCCACCGTGCCCTCCCTTCGTCCCCCCTTGCCAAAAAAAACGAACGCATTGGACCGCCACCGTCGCTCTGTATCCAGGACACAGAGCAAAACAAATGCACCGGTTCCCTCCCCTCTCGCCCATACGGCCCGAAAAAAAAGAGAAAAAAAGCAAAGAAAACACAAATAAAAATGGTATCATGTCGTAGATCGCGTACAGTAGAAGCCCGCCGTTGGTGTGTGTGTGTGTCGTCCTGCGGGGCCCGGCTCTGTGGCCTGACCCTGTGGCCTTTGCTCTGGGCGCTGTCCGCACGGCAACCAGCACCGGCTTCCCACCTGGAAAATCACCCTCTATACTTATAAGATGCTTTTGTCTTTCGCTGCCTCAACGGCCCGACATGGCACTGTCGCTTCGCTCGCGGCCTGCACCCTGCCGCACCGCGTCGCTGTAGCTCGGGATCGGCGGCCCGCCTTGCGTGCCCACCCGGACCACCGTCGCCGAAGACGCACCGCGGCTGCGCGTGCTGCGGATCAGAGGGGCGCCCTCGCTTTCGGTGCTGTTCCGCCGGCTGTCTCCATCCTCCGAGTGCGGCGGGCTCGAGTACTGCGGTGGTGGTGGGCTGGCCGGCGGCTGCAGGCCCAGTCCGGCCGGAGATCCATTCGAGCCCGGCGCAATGGTGGCACTGCTGCCCTCGCCCGCCTCATCTGTCGGCACCAGCTGCGCCAGCGAAATCTCCGTCGGGCTGCGGATCGGGCCCGGGCTCGTTGGCTGCAGCACGCGGAAGGTCCCCGATCGTGACCGTCCATGGCCGGGATCGAGCGTCTGCGGCCGGTTCGTCGTGTACGTGTGGACCGACTGGCTGTGGCTGTGGCCGTGCCCGCGGGGGGCCGCGCTGGTGAAGCCGTCCTTGCTGCCGGTCTCGAGGAGGATGCTGCCCTGCTCGGAACCGTAGGGCGGCGGCGGCGCCAGCGAGCCGTTCATCGGAGCCAGACCCCATTTCTTGACGTTGGCCTCCACGAACACGAACCCGGCCTGGCCCAGATTCACGTGGACCACGCAAGGGCCGTTTGCGCCCACGGCCGGAAAGAAGTTGTGCGTTTTCAGCCCATGCGCCACGTCGTCCAGCCGCTTGCCGTTGCGTGTGTAAAAGATGGTGCCCGTGCGAGGCCGGTATCCGACACCGATCACATCGCCCTGCACATATTGAGGGCCGTACGCCGTCGGCGTAAAGGGCTGGTTGTGGCGGCGATGACCGCTTGATAGATAGGCGACCGAAAACTTGTGGAAACCTGGCGCGCAAAAGGGTCAGCGACTCGCCCACAGCGAATCCTTCCATCGGCGCAAGACATACCTGGCAACCGGAACAGAGGGTACGGTTTTGTGGCCATGCCTATGCTGATCAGGGTGTTCTCTGGCTTTTCAAAGATCTTGGCTTCCCAGTAGTACACCTCGTTCTGCTTGGGAACGGGTAGATTGCACATGACGGTGCACTCCGAGTCAAAGAACTCGATCTCGGTGCGGGCCTCGACAAAGCAGTTTGCAATTTCGAGCTCCGGCTCAAACTCCCAGGCCGAAACGCCCTTTTCTTGAATGGCCAGGTACTGTGACAGCGAGATATCGGTCTGGATGGACTCGGGCGGGTTCGCGGCAACAAAGGCTATAACAAATGGTTAGCATTCAGCAGCGCGGTGGTTGCCCGGCGGCCGGATAAGAACGCACCCTTGGCCCGCAGGTACTCGGTCCGCTGCAGATCGTCCATGGTCTCGAGGGCATCGGCCTCCTCGCGCAGAAAGGCCTGCTCATCGTCGTACTCGCCGGGCCGGCCGATCCTGTCGAGGAAGATGCGTCCGGACGTCGTGCATCGGAAGAAGTAGATGGCCAAGAAAACAAGGGCGATAACAAAGGCAGAGCCAAGCGAGGACAGCAGGCCGATGAGAAGGCCGTTCAGGGCGGCGCCCGAGTCCGGCGACTCATCAAAGGCCATGGTGCTGGCGTTGATGTCTTGCGGGTGAATCCGCATGTTGTATGTAGGTGTTGATTCGATCGACCCAAGAATATCGCCGTGGCAGGCAAAAGGTCGAGGATCAGACGGCAGAGCGTCACGGCTCGGTAACTCGTTTCATTCGCTGTGGACGACGTCCCGGTGCCGGGGAAGTAAAGGTGCCGGGGGGGGAGCGAGAGGGTCGAGCAGCGGCGGAACAATGGGTCGTCTTTTGGGCAGCGATGGTTCGGTTCCGCCGGACAAACAAGGAGATCGGGTGATTGAGATGGTAGCCCGAGAGGTAACGGCCGGGTGGGTAGAGGAAAAAAGGGCGGCAATGGCCGGGATGGTGGGAGAAAAAAAAAAGAGAGATGGGAGTGGCCGAATCGAACGAGATGCACGACAGCAATCTAGGGCGGCAGGGCTTGTGGGACTGGACGATTCGTGGCGGGCGGATAGGTTGGGCCAAGACGGAAGATACGGATGGCCGACAAGGGCGGTGTTGATCAGACAGAGGCTGCAGCAAGGGCGGTTTGGCGGTTAGGCGGTTCGGCGGGTTGGCTCGAGAAGCACAAGGGAGTCTGGTCGAAAGCCGATTCGGGGCTATGCGTGATTTGTGTGGGCAGGCGCTCGTGGGGGAGGATGCAGGTCGCCGAGGGGACTCGTACTCGTGGTAGGTGGCGAGGATCGAGCCACGCGGAACGGTCGCGAGGGATCAGCGGCTGAAATGCAGCGAACACGCAAGGGCGAACAGACAGCAGCAAACAACCAAAAAGGGTAAAAAGGGATTCTCCTGAGAAAGAAAAAAAAATGGGATTCTGAACACAAGATCGCTGGGCCGTCCAAAGGCGAGACCACGATTGAGAAAAAGGTTGCAGGAGAAGACAGAAAGGGAGCAGAAATCAATAGCGGCCAGAAACAGGAACCGGGCGATGGGCGACGGTGGTGTGGCGGCGCAGGACAGGAGGCGACGACGTCTGTGTGGATAAGAACTGGAGCCTGGAGCCCGGAGCGTAGGAGAGGGGAGGGGGGGGTTGGACACAGACAGGATGATTGTACAGTAGGCAGGGACAATTCATCCGCCTAGAGCATTGCGTAATGAGGGCAATAGGCGAAAAGTACGACTATTATCTTGCTTACAAGTACTCGCCGGCCGGCTACAGAAGGGTCCCCCGCCCCCCTTGGCGCCGAGCTCCTGCTGAGTAACGGGAGAAACCAGGGGGGCGGCCCTGTTGCATGCGGGCGGTCCTGCTGGGCTTGTGGGCTTGTGGGCTTGTGGACAGGTGGACAGGTGGGCTGGTGGGCTTGTGGGCTTGTGGGCCAGGGCCACACCTGGGGCCCAGCGCCTGGACCACCCCGCAAGCAGAGACGTCTCTGCCCTGAGGAGACCGTTTCAGGACAGGAATGCCGTCCTGAATACGTCCTGAATGCGTCCGGTCGCCTCGATGGTGGGCAAAAGTCCCGCCCAATTGCGGTCATTAGCGTGAAACCGCCAGTCCTGTTTCGGCGCGCTTTTCCCGTAATACTCTGAGCGTCGCATGCGTTCGGCGCCGAAATACCACTACATGGAATTGGGGACCTGTTATGGGTCCTTGCTTCAACTCCGTAGTGCAACGCCTACGGAGTCGCTCTGCTCGCTTCCATCATAGGGAGCCGTGCACCGTTCTCGAAAGAGGCCAATGCCGTCCCGCTGTCCGAGGTGTGTGGAATCGGCGGCCCAAGATGATTTGTAACGAGGTTGCTGGCGTCTGCGCTGTGCATCACAGCCAGCAGGATATGGCCCATTTTGATGCCTGACATCACAGGCAGCAACCCCAACTCTCTCTGCGACACCCTTGCCGCCAGCGCGTCTCAAGCGTGACTGAAGCTGCCATGGCCCGTGCCATCCTGGCCGGCTGGCTCGTATCGCAACAGCAGCCCGTACGAGCCGTCGTACTCGTAGTCGTAGCCCATCCGGCTTCGGCCGCATGGCCGGCCCCGATTTTGGCATTTTGCGCATTTAGGCATTTGGGCATTTTGGCCTCATGACCCGACCGGTCGTCCCGAACGCTACAACGAATGACAAGTAATAATGCACGACCCGTGAGCAGCCAAACACATTGGGTTAGGCTCTATAGAATACACGCCTTCACACCTTTTTGGACATCATACCCAGCAGCCCCCCCGGGAAAAAACATTCTGTCGGGCAGTGAGACCAAGACAAAACGCCCTGCCAATGCGGAAGAAAAGACAATTCATACTGCAAAAAAAAAGGAAGAGAAAAAAAGTGGCCAAACCCACGACGGCGCCGCCGCCCCCTTCACTCTTCGGGCGGCGGCACCGCCCGGCCGGCATCGACCAGGATCTGGACGTCCAGCTGCTTGCCGACGTCCTCGCCGTTCTCTACCCGCTTCCACGTCGTGATCCGGCCCTCGTTCATATCAAAGTCGAACACCCGGATCTTGCGCAGGAACCCGCCGTAGCCGCCGTAGCCGCCGAACCCGGCCCCGCCACCGTAGCACATCCAGAGCTTGGGCTGCGCGTTCTCGTCCTTGGACAGGGCGCAGTACTCGTTGACATGGTCGCTTCTTGGTCAGCCGACAGGCAACACAACACGGGACCACAGAGACACGCAAAACTTACTGTCCACAGCTGACCATGGTGACGCCCTCGTCCACCAGGGCGTCGCGGAACTTGGAGTTGAACACCGGCGCCGTCGGCGGCTCTTTCCAGTCGCCCTTGACATACATGTCCGTGTCGCGGTACTCGGGCACCGGGATGTGGATAAAGGCCACGTCCATGTGCACGTGTGTGTACTCCTGGTGGTTCTTCTTCAGCCCCTGGGCCGTCTGCCGGAACCACTCGATCTGGTTCGGCTTGATCCAGTCGTAGCCCTTGTACTTGCGCTCGTCCGGCGAGTATGCGTGCGTGTCCAGCAGGTAGATTGTCAGCGCCGAGTGCGACGACCCGCCCCGCGCCAGCACCTCCACCACGTAGTTGCCCACGCCGTCAATGCCCTCCGGTCCCGCCTGCGAGAGCGAGAACGGCAGCGACTCGATCAGCGCCATCTGGCTGGGCCGCGGCAGCGAGCCCTCGTCGTCGTGGTTCCCGAAAATGGTCACGTACGGGATCCTGTGCTTGATGAGGAGGTGGGCGTACTTGAAAATGGCCTGTCCTCGTCAGTCTGGGTCTGTCGTCTCTCGGTCGAACAGAAACATACCGATTGCGCGTCTGGCGCCGTCTCGCCGTTGACCTGGTCGCCGCTCAGCACCACCAGGTCCGGCCGCTCCTCCTCCAGCACGCGGGCCACAAAGTCCAGCGTCCGCGGGTCGGCCTCGCACTTGCCGTCCTTGTAGCTGTCCGGCACCGCCTCGCGGCAGTGGCCCACGCCCGTGCTCAGGTGCAGGTCGGCCAGCTGCACGATCTTGAACTTGCCATTGTCGCCGATCCGCAGCTGCGGCTTGACCACGTCGTGGTGGCTGCCCGTCCGCACCGTCACGTGGGCCACCGTGCTGCCGTCCAGCAGCAGCGGCGTGCCCTTGATCGCCCACCCGTCGCGCGCCTCCACCGCGTCCTCGCCAAAGAGCACGTCCACCGCCGTCACCGCCATCTTCAGGTCGCCCACCCGGTGCTTCGTCACCCGCTTCACCCACAGCCCCGCCCCGCGCGAGTCCCACCGCTCCTCTTCCTGGCCGTTGGCCCCGGACCCGGGGTCCAGCCGCCCAACCGAGACGTCCACAACCACCTTGTCCTCCGGCAGCAGCTCCTCCTCCCGCTTGCGCTGGATGTGCACGTATGCGTGCGATATGCGCTTGCCGAGGTACAGGTCCTTTTCGATCCGCCGCCACACGTCCGTGTCCAGCGTGCAGGACGAGAAGACGTTGAGCGAGGAGCACTTGGTGATGCGAATGTCGGTGATCACGAGCCCGTTGCGGTGCTGTGGGAGGTAGTCGTGCAGGGCATTCGGCAAGACGCGGTAGTTGCGGTCGAGGAAGAACAGCACGATGCAGGTGAAGAGGCCCGCCGCAGCCACCTGCAGGGCGGTGCGAAACTGTACAGGACACGAGCCGTGGTCAGCACGTCAGACGGACAGCGTCGGAAGAGCGCCGGCAGAACTCACGATACGTCGCGCCATGCTGGAGGGATTCGCTGCGCTTGTGGCTTGTGGCCAATGGTCGCACAGCAAAGGAGTCTTGCTCTGCGTTGTCTCGCGGGAACGAGAGGATTATGCGATCGACCCGGGAGACTGATGCTTGTATCGGTTGCTGCAAGAGGCCCTCGTTCGGCTCGCCACCGTCATCTTCCTGCCCAGAGACGTGTGGCCGGGTCCGGGTCGGTAACGTGGTGCAACTGTATCGCTACCGGTCGTGGAAATACGAGCAAATGCGGGCTCGTCCAAAGGTCGATCCCCGTGACGTGACAAGGACAAAAGGTGCAGCTGAGAGCGGTTTGCAGACCCGAGTCAACCAAGGCCGTTTCGAATACTCGTAGTGATCGGTGAGATAGTAAGCGTGAGGCCACAAAGGGAGTGACAGGGGGCCCGAAAAAAACAGCCAGTGACGTTTCTCACCCTTTTCCAGTCTGCCGACTTGCCCAGAAGCTTTCTCGATTGGGGAAAGACCACGTTCGGCGTTACTGTGCTGGAACCCTGTGCTCGCGCCACTAATGCCCTACGGGAGTAGCTGTGGCGGGGAACAGCCGGCGCGTTCAATGCTAGCAAGACAGGGGATAGGAATGCCATAACCGACCACACGATGGCAACAACAGCCCCCAGATTTGGATACCGTCGTACAGTCTGTAATATGGTGGCTAGCCATCTACCAAGAGCCTAAAGGTCAGACATGGAGAAAAAAAAGTGCACGGAAGCTGTATTAATAGTGAAAGATCGTCTGCGGCAATAGAAGCAGAACAGCACATGCGCAACCAAGGGCCGCACATCTTTGGTCCATTCCTCCCGCGACCCCTCCCCGCAAAGAGGCTTTGTCTGCCGTCGACCTAATGACGGCAGCCACAAGACCGAATGGCCCCCTCTCGTTGCCCGTCCATCAATGACCAGAAACGCCTAGTTGAATCCGATGTCCCAAAACACACCGCTCCAGTGAGCAAGATCTCGCAGACCAGAGGAAAAGGGAGTGGGTGAGGCGCAGCCCCGAGTGCCCAGACAGCTATTGTCCGTCGAGGGATGCGGCAGCTCGCTGGTGTCGACAGCCAGCGTCGGCAGTCCGTTGTCGGGTTCGTTGCTGTCTCCCTTCGTGATCCCTCCTCTCCCCCCTTCATTCGCTGTCATCGCCGATATCCTCGTCCCCGCCCGAGCTGGTCGCTTCTGCCGACTCTGCCGCCGCCAACAGCGCCGCAGCTTCGGCCGCGAGGGTAGCCTTGCTCTTGCGGCCGCGCCTGCCGGGCGTCTTGGCTGGCGTCGCGACAGGTTTTGTCTTTGCTGCTGCTGCTGCCTTTGCGGCCTCTGCGGCCTCTGCGGCCTCTGCAGCCTCTACTGCCTCGGCAGCCTCTGTCGCCGCCGTCTTCTTGGACTTGGAGCCCAATGGTCGACCGCGACCGCGGCCGGTCCCCGGTGCCGGCTTGCTCCCCTTGGCGGCTGCGGCCACAGTTGTCGACGTTTTCTTCAGCGACGAGTCCTTGGGTGGCCGTCCACGCGGCCGGCCCGTCGGCACGTACGCCTGCGTCTTGCGCTGTGCGGGGTCCATCCGGGGCCGTCCACGTTTGCCGGAGCCCTTGCCACTCGTCGGTTTGGCGATCTTTGCGCTGCTCTCCAGGGCGGGTCGCGTCGTGTGGGGCCCCTTGCCGTCGACGTCGGCCGCCGCCCGTGCATCGCTGACAGCAGCGGAAGATGTGCGCGGCATGATGATCGTATGTGTGGTGTAAAAGAGAAAACAGATCTCGGAGGGGTGAGAAAAAGGCGAGGGCGTTTGATATGGTTCGCGCAGTGGCTGGGCGCACGGCGATTGCTCCCTGGTGGATAGATCTAAAACGACGTATACATAGAAATGGGGTGAGAGTGCGGCGGAGGAACGACACTACACGCCTCGCGCTGAAAAGAAGCCCGCCGGTGGCTGGCGGGGACACTTTTGGGGGGTTTGCTTTTGGCAACGAGATTGTGTCTTGAGTCTGGGAATCGCAGGTTTTCCACCAGACAAAGAGATTTCCTTTTACTGAACGAGAAGGAGCGAACAGAAAAGGGGGGATATTACGAGCAGGGATAGAGGTCGCGGGGGTTGGAAAGGAAAAACTGAGAAAAATAGCAAGAAAATATTAATTACAGATGGAATTAAGATAAAGCTTGTGAATAAAATGCCACACACCCATTTCTGACCAAAAGGCCTGCAAAAACAGGGCGGGCTGGTCTACGCGTTTGAAACCAGCAAAGACGCGTCTTGATTAGCACTAACAGCGCAGAGCTAGACGCTGGTTTTTGGGCAGCAAAGCGGCTGGCCCTGGTCACTGATCGCATGCGTATCTTGCTCGGGCTGAAACAGACGACCCCCGGCCAGCGCAAGTCCCGCAAACTGCATAATACTAAGCGGAAATGGTGACACCAACTTCCCGATCCATGGCGCCTTCTGTCAAATCTGACGTTTCTCGATTCCCATATTGTACACATTGTATACATGTCCCGTTCCCATCCCCATGCAGAAACTGATAAACAAGACCACATTTCGAATCGCCGCTTTGAATATTCCCCCCCGAATGACCCAAGGTACCCTCCAACCCCCAAATAGAGACGAGGATGATGCATCTGTTCTGACCGCCGCTCCACTTCCCTCATTTGGGATTCCCTTGCCCCCCTGTCTGTCCGGCACCCGATCTCTACTCGGCCACCTTCTTCTTGGCGGGGCCGCTCTTGACGCGCTTGGCCACGGGCTTGTTCAGGTGGTGTGCCGGGATCCAGCTGGCGTCAAAGTCCTCAGCACCCGTGCCCGCACCCGTCGACTCATTGCCAGAAAGCGCAGCGTCGGCAGCAGCAACCTCAGCGGCAGCGGGGGCAGCCGCCTTGCGGCCCTTGCGGGCGCCGGCACGCTTGGTCTGGGGGAAGAGGGCCTCGATCCAGGTCTTGTAGATGAAGTAGAGGGTGGCGCCGAAGAAGCCAGTAAGGAAGACGTAGAGGAAGATGCTGGTACAGTTAGCAGAAGCCCACAAGCAACACACCAGAAACACCGGATCTCTCGACAACAGGCAGGACGCTTACATCTGCGGGTCAAAGAAGCTGATGGGCGGGTCAACAATGGTGGCCTTGTCGCTGTATGCCTGGACCTGGAGGAACTGGCCGGTGGCAGTGGCGAAAATAGCCACGAGGTTCACGATGACGTCGCGGGGCTGCAGGTCCAGCGTAAATTGGAAGGGCAAGTCCATAGAGTCGCCCGGCTCGAGGACGACGTTGTCGTTATCGAAGTTGAGCACGGTCAGGTTGGCGATGACGCCGGCCGTAGGCGGCGCATCGGCCGGGAGCGTGTCGGTAGTCAGGAGGTTGCCACCGATAATGGCCAGCCGCACGGGCTCCTCATCGTGGTTGGTCACCTTAACGATCGATACGGTCGGCTTGCCGTTGATGAGCTTGAGGCCAAGGATGCTGCTGGCCTCGGCGAAGTTGGCGACGGCCTCGATCTTGTACTCGCGCGCCTCGGTCGCGTCTTGCTCAACCTCAGCAAAAGCACCAAAGACCTGCAGCGCAAGCAGCGCGAGGGCCGAACGAAGAATGGCAACCATTGCGACAGATGTGCAGAAGAAACCGACGAGGGAACCGGAAAAGGAAGCTAGAGACAGGGAACGAAGCTGAACAACTAGTTAAACATGAGGGAGAATGAAGTGAAGGAATTGACAAAGCCAACGGAAGAGGTGTCGTCGGAGCTGGGATGTAGATCTCAAATAGGGGAAGAGAAATGTGAGCTACATCGAAACTTATTTGCGTCGCCCTCCAGGAGGCCAGTTTTACCCTCGTTAACTACATACGCTAAAATTGAACCCTACTTTAGCCACATATAAAGTCGCACCTCAGCAACGTTGAAATAGCAACTCACACGAGACACAACTTCTCTGCACGCTGATGTCTGCAATCATTGGAGTGTTTCGAAACTTTGCTATGTGCGTGACTGTCGAGATATATTTGTAATTGTGCCGAGCGCGGGAATTTTGTGTTTTGGGAACAGACGCGCGTTCTCAGCGAAGTACATGAGTGCTGCGGCAATCTCGCACACCGACATAATAGCAATAACCTCTAAAAGGCGTCGCGGACTAATAGGAGACGGAAGTGCCACAGTCAGACTTATAACTGGAAAACCAGGATCACTGCTTTAGTAAAAGCTTACGGTAACGAGAGCCCGATCTACGTCGTCGTAGGCACGAAAGAATGCTATTAAAACGTATAGCGTATCGGATCCATCTTACACCTTCCAGCTCGCTTACGTATCGAAATTCCTAACCGATCAGGCATATATGTAGACGATCCCACTAATGATACTACTTCGACTTCACTTTAACCACCTAAATAACCATCCCAAACATTCAACGGGCCGTCGGCTACTACGAAACAGTGCACCCAGACCATGCCCAGAAGAAAACATGGCCATTTACAACTCCTCGTAATAGCAGGCCTTGACAAAAGAAATGTGAAGATGTGGGTCCTGGACTTGATGGCTGTTCGGAATACCCCAGAAATTGGCGCTACGGGATGGCCGGAACATATTACATCGGTAGGATGTAACTGGTGGGGAGTAATGCAAGCCGTTTTGGCCATGATCATCTCGTAGGATCGTCACTGAGGGGCGGCACAGGTGGAGCACTAATACGCAATAGATAGGAAAGCGAGATCGGTGGATTAAGTATCTTGCAAGTTATTCCCCAACAGTAAGAGCAGAAACAAGCGCCATAGTTCATTAGAGCGAGTGGTAGGATATATGTTTGAGACTTGTAACCCCAAAAAAGGAATTTAGATGCGATCAGCCCGCCACACCACCGGCGAACATCTCCTCACCGGTCTCTCGTCGATTCGTCGGTCTGGGCCTATGCCAGCTCCCGCAGCTCACCATCAGCGCGTTCCGCCGGCAGCTCGGCCATCTCGTACGTCGGCAGGGGGCCACTCTGGTAGCCCATTCCGGCGGCTGGTGGCGTTCCGTGGTACGCGGCAACGGGCTCAGTGGAAACGGTGCCCGGGGTTCCGGGCGACACTAAGCCGGGCGACCCCATGGGGGGCGACACTGGGGTCTGCGATGGGGTACCGCCATAGAACGACTTGTGCTCCTGCTCGTAGTTGGCAGCAGCAAAACCACCAGCGGCGACGCCGGCCACAGCTGCCGGGGCAGCATAGTTGTAGCCAGCCGGCGCCGGGGACTGGGCGACCGGGTAGTATTGCGGCTGTTGCGGGGAGCCGGGGCCACCATAGGGAGGCTGGCCGCCGCCGGGCGGGACGGCAGCAGCACCGGCCGCAGGAGCAGCGAGGCTCTCCTTGTTCTTCCGGCTGCGGCGGAAGAGAAAAAAGACGGCGGCGGCGATAATGGCAAGACCGGCAACGCCGCCCACGACGCCACCGGCGATGGCACCGGTGTTGCTCTTGCTTCCGGTATGAACGGGGGTAGGGGTAGGCGTGATGGTGGTTGTGGTGGAAGACGAGGACGACGATGTGGTCGAGGGCACCGTGGTCGTCGGGGCCGTGGTCGTGGAGGGTGCGGTCGTGGAGAATGCGGTCGTGGAGGGTGCGGTCGTCGACGACACCGTGGAGGAGGGGCTGTCCGTGGCGTCCCGATCGACGGAAACCAAAGTGGCAGTGGCACCACAGCCAAATGCACTGTAGCCGTAGTATTCGGCGCCGCTGTAGACGTACGTGACGCAATACGGGGTATCCGAATCTGAGCTGTCGCGGGGGTCAGCTACACGCTAGGGTCCTGCAAGAGCAGTCAAGAACAGGCAGGGAGACTGACCAGTACTCGATGTACGAGTTGTAGGAGGCGAGCGAGATAGCAGCGGTGGAGTCGACGCATGCGGTCTGGAGAGGGCAGTTGGTGGACGTCGACGAGCAGCAGCCAATGACAAAGTTGGCCGAGTTCACGACACACTCGCTGCCCTCGCCACAGTAGATGGGTTCAGAGTAGCTGGCGCTGATGTAGCCGCAGGGTGCGGTGCTGTCGCGACGGAAGACTCGTCCGAAGCGGTCAAACGGCGACGTTGGGGCGGCCGTCGGCGCAGGCCCGTCGAGAAGCTCGTTGCGGATGCCGAGCACTTCTTGCATCGTGCCAAGATCGTCATTTTGGTCGGGCACACCCGTCTGTTGGGCTGGCTGCCAAGACGGGCTGGCGTTGCGAAAGCGCAAGGCGCTGCGGCGTTGGGAGGCCACGGCCGGGCCCACGAGGCCGGCAGCAGCCACGAGAGCCGCCAGTTGTGTGCAGGCCTTCATCTTGACGAGTGTGCAGGCAAGCGGCGCAGAACAGAGAGGCCGACAGACACGTTCGTTGGTGGGAAAGGCCAAGAATGAGAAAAAAGGGGCAGGAAAGGGAAGTAAGTTGCGAGAGTCAGGTCTGATAGACACGCATCCTGCGTGTCAGGGCAGTCGCTGAAAGCCATATTAATCTCTTAATTTAAAAATTCACCGGCCCCCGTCCTGGGCTCCGCAACCTGAACAGGCGAAGGATCTAGACTGGATTGCAAAAGAGGCCAAAAAAAGCCTACTGGAAGATACGCTGCAAGCCCCGCCCTGTCCTTTCCTTGGCATTGGGGTCGGAAAGAACGTAAGTGGTCTAGTCTGGGCGAGCTGTCGAAACGAATATTACGGGCCACAGGAACAACGGGCAAAGTCTGGGCAAGTCCGCCCCGGAAAATGAAAGCACGCGGGACGCAAGTTTGAGTTCAGCCTTCCACTAAGTTGGAATAGGCATAGGGAAACGACTCGCGCCCGCCCGTTGCGATACGAAATACGGTGCATCGGTCTCGGACCATGTTGCCGCAGCTTAATAACACGCTCCCTAGAGTGGGCGCACAGGGAGAGAATCCTCCGCACAAAGAGGCGGAGTCAGCCTACAGTAAAAGGGTGGGGCCGGATATCGTGGCTTGGCGCCCATCGTATCACAGAAATGTCGCTATTTTGGTGATAGCTTTGCATTAGAGCTGCAAAACTATGCAGGTGCACGGCTGTGCACCTGCCAGCGAGCATGGCTATGCATAACAAACATGTGTCGGCCGAGGCCGTCTGGACAACGCCAATCGTTATCCAATATTTCCGTTGGAGCTTGCTAGAAAGCTTTTGGCCTTGTCTCTCTTGGCCCAGGCTGACACGCATTTTTCGGTCTACCAATTTCGCTCAGATCGGCACGCAAACGAAAAACAGCCGCCGCCTTTTGGCAAGCTACTTGTACAGCACACCACTAGTGCAAAAATAAGGTCTGATTCGATCCCCTCCCTGGCCTCTTCTGGGGTTCGGTGGGGCTCACCGCCTCCTAATTAACTTACTGCTTACTTGTTCGAGTAATTCGGCTTTCTCGTATTCTGCGTCGGCTGGGGATAAAATCATCACAAGGAGGTTTCGTCTCGTCTTGCTCTTTTGTGGCCACGCATTCGGGTAGGGCTTTTGGCGAAATGTCCGCGCGCGAAACCCACAGCCTCAGGGTCCAGGCGGAATTGACCGCAAGTAGAAAATCTCGTGACGAACATTCACCCGTACCACTCTGCTTGTCCCACCCGTCCCACGTTTGGCTTTAGTGGCGTACTAGCCCCAACAGGCCCAAGGTAAAGTACAAAAAGAAACGGAAGAGCTAGTGGGACGCCTCGAGCCTCAAGCCCCAGCACTATTGCTTGTCATCTGGCCGACTTCGCCCACCTTATTCGCCTAAACTAACGGTATCGGTAGCTTAATAATATACGTACGGAGCATCGCGCTCCGTACTCCGTACGAGCACGTCCGTCGTAGTATCTTACGACCAGGAGGCGCAAAGCAAGCGAGCAGGGGTTTGAAACAAAAATCGGCCTTCGCATCCCATCCAGCCAAACTCACGTTTATGTGGCAGCCGACGTCGTCCAGAGTCCTGCGGTGTCTGCGAAGCTCAACGAGAAAAGCAAATCGGCGCTTATGACTCCGCTTCTCATCCTGTCGGCCATACCCGTTGGTGGCTGCACCGCTCATAACAATAACAATGAGAAAGAGCGATAATACGCGTAAACGAGGTAAACGAGCGTGTGACTACGGTGTTACCCCACTTGCTTACTGTGCCCCCCCCTTAACCTAAGCGGAAATTAGACCGCAGAGGACAAGAGGCTGGAGGTTCCAGGCATGTGTTGGCCCGGCTGCGTGAGGAACCAAGGCGGGAGCACCCAAGGCACATTCAGCCGTTCTTGTGGACTCCGTGGCCGGCTGCCGTCCTCGTGTTGGTCCAAGACAGGAAAGTCTCATGTCGCATCGGAAGACCAATGCGCATTTTTACGCAAAGTCCGCTTTCAATACCCTGCTTAACTAATCTGCCGATCCGTCTGCGACGCCAATCAGCTGTCGCCAACACTCTCCAAGTTTGTCGTCCCTCATCTCGTGCCTTGTCTCGTGCCTTGTCTCGTCCTAGATTCTTGTGCCTCTTCTCGTCCTAAGCGCGCTATTTATCTGAACAAAATCAGTCGCAAGAGCACAACAGCAGTTGCCATGGTTGAGGCGGTGAGCACGAGATGGGCAGACCCATTAGGCAATAAAAGGTTTGCGCACGCATAGTCGTAATTTCGCTGTGATGCTTCTGCGCTACTTCTGCGATGCTCCATGTACGCGTACGATGTACTCGTAAGGGCTACGAAATCGGCATGGCCACATTTAAAGACTCCCGACATCCAAATGAGGGTGCAGAGCTCCCTTAAAGCTCCTTTAGGGT
This sequence comes from Leptographium radiaticola, assembly GCA_019925535.1. Taxonomy (NCBI): domain Eukaryota; kingdom Fungi; phylum Ascomycota; class Sordariomycetes; order Ophiostomatales; family Ophiostomataceae; genus Leptographium; species Leptographium radiaticola. The sequence continues at coordinate 95,795 of JADHKK010000035.1, forward strand.
CTGTAAATGATGGCATTTCGGGGCAAGATGCGGCGTAACATTCGCTTTCGTAAACACCCCTGCTATTCACTATTTTCCCCGCATAAACGGAATAATCAATGATGACCCCGTTCACGTCACTTTGTAAATCAGATCCGCAGTACGGAGTACGTGATCTTCTGTCCTAACCACCCGGCCTCATGAAATAGAAAAACCACTCTTTGTGGAAAATTCCATACCTGAACTTACTCCGCCAAAGGAGGGAAGAGAGGATGTGGTAAATAACAGCAAGGCAAGGCATGTACACTAGCCGAGCCGTCTGTTGCGATCCGCTCGTCTTCACATCCGACAAGCAATGTGTAGCATGGCATACGTTCTCGTACCGATGAGTACAATGACCAGGCGTGCCAAGTGGATTCACTCGTAGGTTTGGCCCGACTTTACCATACGCGTAGCGGTAAACCTGGCGTACAGCCATGCCAGACCAACAGCTGAACCGTTTCGCATCTCTAGAGCTGTTTCTCTGAGATGTTTCCCATCTTCAGACAGTTCCCATATTCAGACGGTACACCTCTTCATGCGTTTCCCATTTTCAGGCGATTCCCGTTCAGGCGTTTCTCATCTTCAAACAAAACACATTCCCAGCTCAGCGGAGCCAGCAGGATCTTTCTTCTTACCAAACAGCTATAATCCGTTTCCTGCACTGCTTCTTCCACGTACGGCCATAGATATTGGAAAGCACGGGATCCCGTCCGCTCTCCCCTAGTTAAACCAATAATCGGCGGATTAGTAGTTGGGTCGGTGACGACCAGCGAATACCCGCTGCTGTACGTTTTTTGGGGGGTTTTTTTGGGCCGTCCTGGGCTTTAACTAGAGCTCGCTTGCCGATATCAGACGAGAGCGAATCAAGAAACGAAGTTGCAAAGGGCGTGGGCGTCCGGTTGAACGCATTATCGACTTCATGAAAAACACGGACATCGGACACCGTTCTCACAGGCTGTGATGACAGCGATCTGCAAGACTGACCTCAAATGCAGCATCGTTGAGGCTAGAGGGCCATACTTGCCCGTACACCGCCACTGGTAGTGTTTACTTAGCCAGTGTAGAGAGCAAGATGAGCCTCATCGCAGCCTTCCTGGCCCCGCATCTCGATGTCAGGGCGACAATCTTGTACTGAAACTTTCGCCACATCGCTTGGGATGATAAAAACTCCGGGTAAAGTCTTCTCGTCCCGGATACCGCTTGGTGTCTTTTTTTCAGCTCCAGCAGGCAGGAGCAACTCACGGCGAGCTCAACTTGTCATCCGCCGTCCAGTGTGGCCTCATAAACGCCACGGGAAGCGGGCATCATCAAAGTAGCCACACAGGATGGCTGTGTTGCAGCTGGAGAGAAAGAACGACGTGTATAATAGGAATACACGGGCATGTTAGAGATCGCTTGTTCACAAAGGTCGGATTCAGAAAGAGGGAGCAGCGTGGGCCGGGAAAGAAATAAAAAAATAAGTGGTGTCGTGAGATTTGTCCTTCTTCTTCTTACAGTGGTGTTGACGTTTGCGGATTGGGCCCTCGGAGGCTGAGGCTGAGGCTGAGGCTGAGGCTGAGACGGGGATTGGGCTGAAGGAGAGATCGTGAGGCTATGAGACAACAAGACCACGAAGCCTGGCACGAAGAGCTCGCAAACGAGGGTAGACTGCAGAGGCTAATTCTGCGGGGAAAGACATATTCTCTTGAATGTCAAATGAGTGCGATAAATGAGAGAAACGGTACGCTGATTTTTTTTTGGGGGGGGGGCTCCGATCAGTCTCTCTAAGCGAAGAAAAGAGGCAGCCTGCTGGGACAGACGAAATTGCGAAAGGTCGGGAAAGTTATAAATCTGTCACGATGCTTTTGCTCGATCGCCATTCGTAACAAACATGGAATAAGACAGGTCTAGGGCCAAGATAGGAAATTGGCAGCGAAAACGGCGATGGAAGATCCATGCTCAGCGTAACCTCAGGTGAATGTCCAATAGGGATCTTCCGAACCCTCCGAATCCTAGGCTTCCGCCAGGTGTTCTTCGCTCCAGCATGGCTAGCCTCGGCTCAGTTTGGCGTGTACGAGGTTCAGCTTCTCCGGGCCATCCTGAGGCTCTTGTGCATGGGAAAAAGAGGGGCTTCCCGAAACAGAAGGCTCCCTCATTTGACAATCGCAACGGCCTAATCAGTCTGACCCGGGTGTCAGTGGCGTCCCAAGCTTTCCTTGCGCCCTTGCTCGTTTTGCCTCTCTTGTTTTGCACTAGCGCTGGAACATGAACGGACCGAATTGACACGGTACGCCGGCCATGATTTCCATGATTCCCATGATTCCATACGGACATGTTGGTCTTTGCCGATCCTTGCCCCACTATACCGTCAAAAGTTCAGCAGGGTCGCCTCCCGGCAGCTCCTCCGGCCACCACAACACCGCAGGCTGCAAGGATCAGCGGCTTCCACGGTTGGCAGCTCGCAGACGCAGACCGCTCATATCGTAGTCGGCGTTGGAACATGCCGGTCAACATGCCGGTCAACATGCGGTCAATGTGCGGTCAATGTGCAGTCAATGTGCAGTAGCATCGCCCCCCCCCCTTCCTTGGGGACGCTTGCGGCTTCCATTCCCTCTTTTGTTCCGGTGGCCGTAGGCTCCGGCCAATTGTAGTGTTCTTTCTCTCGCCCTACGCTGTATCGTACTCGTACTCCGCAGTCCCCTACCGTTGCCAGCTGATGACAGCACACTAGTCACCACCCGAGCGGCCCTAGCGTGGAACAAGAATTCTGAAGCACTAGGCCAGTGTCTCTATTTCCCTGCTTCACCCAGCTGGACTCGACCGCGGGTACGCCACTTTGCGGGTTTGGTTTGGTGGGGTTCTTTTTTCCCCTCCATGCTCTGCCATGCAGCGTTACTCGTTATGCGGCCGCTATGGCGTGGATTGTGCATTACACTACGCGGAGCTACAAGTGACTTGCGCTGCCTGCCAAGAGCAGAGCCCGTACGCATAGTTGCCGCACCGGCAGGTTCGCCCGCGTGCCGACAGCCGGTGATTTCGTCATGCCTTTAGACTTTCTTCAGCTCTGGAGAATCTGTGGCTGCAGTAGCCCGCATCGGTCAGGACGAAAGGTGCCCCTCCTCCAAGAGCCCGTCGGAGATACCTCCCAGAAAGTTTCGGTTTCCGATACCACGGCATTCGATCGTCCGAGTCTCGTGGTTGACGCACTCGGCAACAAAGAGAATACTGAACGATCCTGCACGTCTTGCCCTCCCTTGCACGCCCCTCCTTTTTTGTTCCCTTCTTCTTCCTGTCCCATGCTTACGTGGTTTGTTTTACATGCTCCGTGAATTGCTTTGTTTTTCCTCTTCATCTACCCCTCGCCGCTCCCGCCGGGCTGGGCGGGGTCCGGGTGGACATGTGTAAATGAAGAAAGAAAAAAAAAAAAGTAGTGCCGTTGTGGCGACAAAGACGAACGCTCCCATTGCCACGGTACAGAGGCTTCGCTTATCGTTCCTGTAGCAAGCACAAGTGGGGGCAATTCTGCTACGATACGGGTGAACTGCGTAATAAGGGTGCTACCGATTCTTAGCGTGGGCGCCCTCCCAGACAGGAGCGCCTCCACACCAGGACTTGTCATCGCGACGGGAAAAGCTTCGGCCGTGCATCCTCCGACAGCGAATTCCGAGCACATACATGGGCCCTGTAGAGCTGGAAAAAAAGGGGTGGGGGACAGGTTTGAAACAGGGCCGACTGGGTTGGCGATCGTCATCTGTAAAGCAGGCAAAGCAGGCAGGCAGGCGGGCAGATCAGTAGCGGACGGTGATTGTGTGGGCGAGGCAGCTGGTGCAAAGGGCGGCCGAGGAGGCCGAGGAGAAGGTGGCTTGTAGATCCGATGCGCCCAGCGCGGATGATCGCTTTTGTCTCGTAGGTTCTGTAAGCATTCTGTTAGCACGTTACTGGGTGCAAGGTGAGCACTTTTTTCCATTTTTTTTCTCCTCTCTCGCAGTCGGCCCACAGGTCTAGTTTGGGACAGCGTCTGTCGGGCCATGTGATGGATTCGTGAACAAGAGCCCTTCTCTCGCCCTTTGTGCGGCGATCCAGCTGCCGCGGAGCGGCTTTGTCTCGGGCCGATCTGCAATGTGCGTCGAAGATCCATGGGCGTCGGCGGCGCAGAGGTGGGCAGAGGTGCGCGGAGTGCGCAGCATGCGCAGCAGAGGGAGTGCGGTTCGTGCATTACGAGCAACTCGTGATTCGTAAGATAGCAGGACTCGCATTACGCAAAAAATGTCCCAGTTGGCTGTGTGCGGGTAGTTTTTTTTTTTGGGCCGGTGAAGACACGCTGGAATTTCCAGCTGAAAACCGATCTGGGCTACTGCAGGTAGGGGTCCTTAGGGAGTGCCTCGATGGCCAGTCCCAGGGCGCTCACTGGCTGGGGCCAATCGGGAAAGACGGTGTACGGGTTGCGTCGCAGGGTGGCCGTGCATGGATCTCGATAAGGGACCCACGGCCAGCTGGACCTTTTTTGTCCAGTGGCGGGTACTGCTACCTGGCTCGCTGTACGCGGCGGCCGGGCGATCTGTGTAGCTGCTACATGGGGGAGGTCTGTCCTGATCTTCCCGGGGCCTTTGCATCGGTCTCCGCATGGCCAAATCCGCGTGTTGGCCGGCTGGGTTGCTGGTTTAGGTGGTTTGATGGTGTGCGGGTTTGGTGGCGGATGGTGGGCTGGCTTTGCTGGCTCTGCCGGTTTTGCTGGCTTTCTGGTTTTTTGGCTTTCTGGCTTGCTGGCTTGCTGGCCCCTGTCGGCTCTCCGGCTCCTTGACACTCTTTGCCATTTGGCTTCTGACGATTTCAGCGCCTCCTTCCTCTTCTGCTTTGCCTGTCCGCTTTGCCGGATCGTCCACATGGCGAGGGCCCCCACATGTTCTGTTTTTTTCCCCTTGCCTAGCTGGGTGGTTTTGACGCAGGCTGTCGCAGGCTAACGTTGACGGCCTCCTGTTGAGCGCGGATCCCCCCTCTGTAGTCGGGGTTATTTTGTTACTTTTTTAATTTTTGGAATTGTTTCTTGTCGCGCCTCCAGCTCTCCAGGACCGCTAGTCCCCCACAATCTGGCGAACCCACCCCTAAAGACAAGGGAGGTGAGCGTGCGTGCGTGCGTGCGTGCGTGCAGGTCCTGCATGACGGCGGGGACCAAGATGAGCTTCCCGAGCAGGGAAGGGAGAGGGGGGGGGGGGTGGGGTGAGCAACAGCCCGTCGAAGACGCATACCCGCGACCCAGGGGGAGCGGGGGGGGAGACGAATTGTTCTTTTCTTCTTGTTCCGTCCCGGATCTGATGCTAGAGTTCAGCTCCGATTTGCAAGCTGCCTGTCACTCTCACCCTTGCCTGCCCTAGGAACGGGGCCCTGCAAAGGCTCACCGTCGCTTTTGAGTGGCCACTTAACGCCCTCTTCTTCCCCGTCCCCTCGTATCAGTCGGTCGGAGTTCGTCAGTCTTCGTTCACCACCACCACTTCCACCGCTTTAGTTTGCGAGACAGGCCGGGTCTTTACAATAAAACCACATCTCTTTGCACTAGGACCCACGGCCAACCCTCTTGTCCAGCACACACACTCACACTGCTTCGGCCTGCATCCTTCCCGACTGGCTTGAGGCCGCCCTCCGTCCTGTCATTGCTTATATATAAATTTATATACTTGGATTTATATAAACCTTCACCAAGCTTCCTCTCCACCCCCCCCCTCCCCAGTCGCCACCTGTCGCCTCCCATCGTCTCTGCACACCCGTCCTCTAGCACCCAAGAACGACACCGCCTTTATTTCCTCGCCGCCCGTCACAACTTGCCACCCAGTACCCACCTGTCGCCCTTGTCTACTCGCAACCTAGTCCTCGGGTCGTACCTTGGGCCGACCTCTCTGGATCCTCGAATGCGGCAGAGAAAAGTCGGGAGCAGACTTTGGTTACCGTCTCCGCGTCCACGGCTGCCTTATTCCGGCTCCAAGCGTCCTGGACGGAGGTGACAAATTCCGCTCGTCCCAGCTGGCCAAAAATTATCCGACCAGGTTTCCCAAGACGTCACCACCTTGTTTCGCCGACCTGCATCGCTCACCACCTCCAACCGCCATCGTCCGCGGGCCTCTGTCCCGATTACGCCGCTCCTCCACTTTCTGCCATCCTCGCCAATCCTGTTTTTCGGCGTCCCCTCCGGGGCCCTCTTATCTGCTGTCTGCCCCTCTCCTCCCGCTGTCTGTCCGGCTCACGTCTATTCCGACCTCCCCCCTCGACCTTTCCCTCCGACCTCCCCTCCGACCTGCCCTCCGACCTGCCCTCGGCCTCTCCCCCAGGCCTGCCCCTACTCCCGCACATCTGGTGGGGCATCACCGTTCCTCCTACTGACAATGGCGTACAACCATGCTGGGAGTAGCTCCTTTTCTTTCCAACAGGTAGCGCACCCATCTTCTCTCGAGGCCACACGCAGCACCGCATGCTCTTCTTCCTCTCGCTCCTGCCCCAACTCCTCCTCGTCCTCCTCGTCCTCCTTTTCGCCGTCTTCTTCCCGATACTCCTGTCCTTCCCACGTTAACGCGCCTGCTTCCCAGCCATTCGGCGACGCTCAATTCGATGTCTTTGAGTGGTATGTGCAATACCAGTCGTGCGTGCGCTACTTTCTCGACTATGGCCAGTACAATGCGCCCGTCCAGGCCGTCACTGCGTTTGCCAACATCCAGCTGCCCTTTCAAAAGTCTGTCCATCCGGTGCTCTCGTCAAATCCGGTGGCGGGCCTGCCGGGCGCAGGCGTCGTGATCGGGGAGCCGGGCGCAGGTCCGTCTCGTGCCGCAGCCGCGGCAGCGGGCGTGCATGCGGCCCAGCCCATGGCCTACGCGACCCTGGTGCCCTACATTCGACGGCTGGTGGCGACGGGCCTCGACACGCCGGGCGTGCTCCACGGCTTCTTTGGGGACGACTGGAGGGAGGGCATTGGCCGGATCCACGAGACGGAGAGGCGCAACTATCTGTTTGCGGCCAAGAGCGACAACTGGCTCAAGGTCAAGGGCACGTACGACATGGACCAGGACCAGACGGTGCCGTTTCTGCGGCCGCTGCTGAACGTGTCCGAGGAGGAGATTGTCAGCGCCGAGACGACGTGGAGCGAGTGGCTTGCCATGCAGGACTGGATGTTGGGCCCACGGGCGCCGGCGGGCGTGGGCGGCCGTGTCAACGTCAAGCGCGAGCAAGAATGATTTCTCTTGTTTTTCTTTTTTTTTTCTTTCTTTTCCTTTCCCACGAGGCACGGCGTTTTCTGCTTGCAAGCACAAGCACAGGGACAAACAAAAGCGACTCGACCCACTGGACCGACTGGCCTCGGCCGCGAGAGAAACCTGTCTTTTTTCTCCTCTTGGGCTCATTTGTTTTACTGCCCCCCTTTCGACAAGTGGGCAGATCAGGGGCTGAACGGCTTCATCATGGCATCGGGCATCGGGCCGACGACAGCAGAGCACTTTCGGCCATTTACTTTCACTAGCAGACGTCCGTCTCTGGCCGGCGGGACGCTGGAGGCTCGTCCTGGAAGACGCGAGCATTTTCTGCGCAGGGCCGGGCTCCCTCCGTTTTCTGTTGCACCCTTGTTATAGGGCGCTTGCGTGCTATTGAGGAGCCTTGGTGCACCGGTTTAGACATGTTACGATTGGGAAATATCGATGGGGCTGCACTTTGTTTTCTTATGTTTGTTTTTGACGAGATTTCCGTACTCTGGCGTTGGACCTGAAAACTCCCCTAGCTTGCTACGATCCAATTGAGTTTTTGTGAGTGGCATGTAGCAAACACGTGCTCTTGAATGTGTGTTACGGTACGAGTCCAAATGCGCCACAGTTCAGCCACAGCTGGCGAAATACTGTTCTGGGAGAGCTGCATTTAATCTCCGCCAAAGCGCAACGGCAAGCGACAAGCGCATCTGCAAGGGGGTCTGGATCCCATGGCTAGCCTTGTTCATCCGGACATGTGACTGGGCTTCATTTTGCGCATCGGGCTTTGCAGGTGGATTTGGGTTTTGACGGTCGCGAAGACGCTGACGGCCGCGTGATCGCCACAGTTTCGACGCGTTTCGACTCTCCATCTCGATGACTTCCGACATGCTGATCGAGCGAGCGGCAGCGGGCGAGCGCGTGCCGAAGCGCGGGACGTGCAGCACGCACGCGTATGTGCCGGCGGCGTACAGCCGGCAAAAGTGGACGCGGTTTCTGGAGCGGTGCGTGGCGACGCGTCTGCCGGTCGAGCGATTCGCGCAGTTTGCGCCGTGCCAGCAACGCAAGTACCCCGTCTCTGGGCCGGTGCTGGCGGATCTGCTGCTGCGGCCGCGGCGGGCGGGGACGACGGGGGCGGGAGCCATCGAGGCGTTTATCGACCCGCGGATCCCGGCGTATCTGCAGGTGCTGCTGCAGCTCAAGTACGTGGACGTGACGGCGGTGCTGCAGGCGCTGTACCGATACTCGACATTGCAGCGGGCGGCACGGAAGGCGTCCCACGAGGGCGACCGTGGGGGTCCCGGAGCGAACGGGGCGAACGGGGCGGAGGAGGAGGAGGGAGGCGTCGGCGGCTCGACACTCTGGGGCAACTCGTTTGCCAACGAGGAGACGACGTTTTACCGGATCACACGGGCGGTGCGACAGGGGACGGCGATGCAGACGCGACGCGAGGCGCTGGCGATGGGGCAGGGCATGGCGGCGTGGATGGAGCTGTTCATCGCGGGGGCGGCGTCGGCGGCGTCGACGGCCGTGGTGGTCGGGGCGGGCTCACGGGACCTGACGGCGCAGGAGCACCTGCAGGAGGAGATGGGGGCGGCGCGGGCGGCGTTTGTGATGCTGCTGCTGGCGGTGCTGGAGAACGGGGTGTTTTGCGAGACGCTGGCGATGCCGGCGGCCAAGGGGGCGCGAAAGTCGCTGGCGAGCAGCATTGGCGGATTTGTGCCGCTGGTGTCGGTGACGCCGACGCCGATCACGCTGCGGCTGGAGCAGTTCCGGACGGAGGCGCTGGCGGGCGGGGGGGCGGCCGACAAGAAGCAGGCGCAAGCGGAGGCGGAGGCGGCGGCGGAGGTGGAGGCGGAAGCGGAGGCCGAGCTGCCGGTGGAGCTGCAGAGCCTGGCGGTGGCGGACGTGGCACGGGTGCCGTCGCGGGCGGGCCTGTACGTGTACCTCAACGCGTGTCTGGTGGGCCGGCCGGTGATGGACGACGCGGGCCTGTTTGGGTACCTGCACAACCGGTACGAGGGCGACGTGCAGACGACGGCGATTGAGCTGATTGTGGGGGCGTTTGACGTGCTGGCGAACGCGGTGATCCGGACGGAGGCGCACACGTCGGTGCAGGTGGCGCGGTCGTTTCTGGTCAACAAGGTGCCGGTGGTGCTGGGGCGGCTGGCGAGCGCGGCGGCGCCGTTTCCGCTGGACACGGCGTACTGCATCGGCCAGGCGCTGGGGCGGCTGGACCCGTCGGCGTTCCCGAGCATGGCGTCGATGTTTGACGACGGCAGCGGGGGGGGCCAGACGGCGACGCCGCTGACGGACAGCGCGCGGCAGGACTTTTGCTTTGCCTGCTGTCTGCACGGGCTGCTGGCGGAGGCGAGCATCGAGACGCTGCTGGGCGAGATCACGTACCAGTCGCTGCCGGCGGGCGGGCGGCTGCACCAGGCGCGGCTGGTGCAGCAGTGTCTGGGGCCGACGGGGCAGGGGGACGCGGACGGCATCGCGGCGGTGGTGGCCATGGTGGAGGGCATGGAGGGCAACGCGGGGGCGGCGGCGGCGGCGGTGGTGGCGGTGCTGGGCCAGCTGTGCGGACGGCGGGTGGCGGCGGCGGCGGCGGCGGCCGGGGAGGGGGGGGCGGCAGCCGGGGGCGTGGGGGCGGCGGCGGCCGGATCGGCCGGGACGGGGGCGCTGGGGGTGCTCTGCGGACAGCTGGTGCGGCGGCCGCTGGCGCTGGACGTGATGCTGCTGTTTGAGCGGGTGTCGGCGGTGGTGTGGCCGCTCTGCCGGGTGCTGGACGGGTGGCGGCACGACGAGGAGGCGGCGGGCGAGTGCCAGCCGGCGTACGAGGAGTTTGGGGCGGTGGTGTTTCTGCTGCAGGCGTTTGTGCAGCGGTACGGGCTGTCGGTGGCGGAGCTGGGCGTGCAGTGGGCGGCCGACTCGTTTGCGGCGCGGCTGCTGACGACGGGCGCGCTGGGCCGGCCGCTGGCCGAGCTGTCGGAGCCCGAGCGCGACAGTCTGGGCGACTGGATCCGCGGCCTCTTTGACACGGACGCGGGCGGGCTCAGCGACGACCTGATGGCCTCGTGTCCGCCGCAGCAGTTTTACCTGCTGGCGCCGACGCTGCTGCAGCAGATTGTGCACGCCGTCAGCGCGAATGCCCTGGCGGAGGAGACGCTCAAGTGTGGGATCGAGTGTGAGTTTGTGTTTGTGTGTTTGTAAATTCCATTTTCCATTCGCTAACCCCCACTTTCACCTAGACCTCGTCGACACGTTCCTCCTGCCGTCGCTGGTGACGGCCCTCGTGTGTCTGGCCGACATGCTGCGCGTGGAGCGGCCGGCCGAGCAGCGGGCGGTGCTGCGGGTGCTGCACCTGATTCTGCAGCCGGCGACGATCTCGAGCGAGGCCACGGCCACGCTGGCGGCGCTGCTCAACGTGGTGGCGCCGCCGCTGGACGCGGCGCTGCGCACGTACCAGCGCCAGGACCCCAAGAGCACCGACGTCGACCCGCTGCTGGCCGTGCTCAAGCCGGCCCTGGCCCAGGCGCGCCGCACCGCCGCGGCCGACCACGGCGAGCTGGCCCTGAGCGGCCTGGCCAGCGGCCACGACCACGGCCAGGACCAGGGCGGCCTGGCCGCGGCGCTGGGCCAGACGGTCCAGGCCCTGGTGCAGTGGGCCCAGCACCCGGACGTGCAGCCCATGCCGACCTGGTACACGCACCGCCAGTTCCTGGCCGGCCTGGCCCTGCTGGGCGCCCCGCGCTTCCTGGACCTGCTCGTCGACGCGCTGCCGCCGCTGGACCACGCCGGCGTGGCCGTGGCCTACGACGTCGTGTGCGCGCTCGTGTGCGCCCCCGACATTACCAACGAGCCCGGGCCGCCCATGGTGTGCGTGCTCGACGGCAGCCAGGGCCCGTCTGGCCCGTCTGGGGCCGCCGACATTTTGCCCAACCCCGTGGCCGTCCAGCGCCGCGTCTCGCTGCGCGAGGCCCTCGCCGCCCGTACCGCCGAGTGGCCCCAGGTGCGCCGCTCCGGGGTGGCGGCCGACATGGCCCGCGCCGACACCATGGTGCGGCTGCACCGCCGCGTCGAGGCCCAAATGGCCCCGCCACCGCCGGCCGTCGTGGCTGCTGCTGCCGCTGCCGACATGGCCGCCGACCTTGCCGCCAGCGGCCTCCCCGCCGACCTCGTCGGCCTCGATGGCTCCGATGCGGCGGCCGCTGCGGCGGCCGCTGCCGCTGTGGCTACGGCCGCCGCCTTTGACGGCGTCTCCATGGAGAGCATGGCCGCTGCGGTCGCCGATGCCGGTGTCAGTGATGGCATGACGCTGGATGGCGTCGGCCTCGGAGGCGTCGGTGCGGCCGACGCGGCAACGGACCCGACGGCCGTCGACGGCACCCACCCGGCGGCCACCGCGCGGCTCGACGATCTCGGCGACCTGGGCGACCTGGGCGATCTCGGCGATCTCGGCGATCTCGGCGACCTCGAGGGGCTCGGCGACATGGACGGCGTCGGCGGCGGCCTCGACCTGGGCGACCAGAGCATGTTCTCCGACATGGACCTGCTCAACTCGTGGATCGACCTGCAGTAGTACCTGTGGCCATTCCTATTTTGATGGGTGGGGGCTGGAGAGAGGAACGTGTGCTGATGGAGAGTCACATTTGGTGGCAAAGATGAACTTGGCGTCTTGAACAAAAGTCCTGTATGAATAGCAGAAACGGCAGGAGGCCGTGGTAGTACCGTGGCAGTAAGCAGTAACGGCCTACGTGTCTTGTAGAATCGTATCTAGATTCGGAAACCGCGACCGGCTGCACACTATTCTTTGTCATGGACACGTACATCTTTTGCCTTTATCCTTAACAAATCTTCTTTTTCTCCACACTCTTACACTTCGCCATCGACGCGCTCCCGTGCTGCCAGCGCTGCATCCGCCGCGGCCACGCGCGTCCGCGTGCCGTCGTCCAGCTGCGCGTACCACTGCCGCAGCGTCCCGAGGTAGGCTGCCTCGCGCGCAAAGTCCTCGACAGGCGGACCGTTGATTTGGATTTTATTGCTCGTCTCGTTACCACCGATGCTGTCATTGCCGCCCAAGACGACGTACGCCGACTCGCTGCTGGACACCAGCCCAAACCCGCGGCCGGCCAGGGCGACGACGACAAACTGGCGCAGCAGCAGCCCGTCGCCGGCGCGGAACGACGGCATCGAGCTCTGGTGCGAGCGGAAGAGATGCACCTCGACGACGACGTTGTCGGTTGTGGACTCGATTGTTGACTTGATTGTCGATTCCGTTGTCGATTCCGTCGTCGCCACCGTCGGGTCGGTCGTCCGGAACGTCATGGCATACTGCCGGGTCGAGGTGCGTTGCGGCGTTGGCGACGGCGCCACGGCCACCACGACCACGTCGACGGTCCGGCCCAAGTGCAGACGCAGCTGCTGCAGCGGCACGCAGTCGGGCACGCTCGCACGGCCGGATGTCCACGGCGCCGTGTCAGTGTCGGCGTCGACACAAGCATCCACCGCCGTCTCGGCCGGCTTTCGCCGCTGCGTCGGCGCCTTGGCCAACAGGATGCTCGCGTCTTCGTCACCGGCCGTCACTGGCGGCGCCATGGCTGCTGCTGCCACCACCACCGCATCCGCGGCCGGACACGGACTGCTGCGCTCACCCCTCGGCTCCTGGGACGCTCTGTGCGGTCGCGTCGCCGGCTCCGGCTCCGGCTGCATCGACTTGCCCGCCGTTGCCAACATGAGGGATTCGTCCAGGTCCAAAACGCCTGTCTCGTCGCCTGCCGCGTCCGGTCCCACCAAGGGGCTCGTCACCACCTCGGTCGCCTCGCCCGAAGTCGCGCTGTGCATGTCCACATCCGTGCCGTCCACGTCCATGGCATCGCCGTCTGCCTGGGCGGCTTGGGCCTCCTCTTCCGGCCGTACGTCTTCCATGTCGTCCGTCTCTGGCTGGACCGCACCGTGGCGCTCCTCTTCGCCGACCACGCTCTGCATGTCCGTGTCCATGGGGTATGGGCCGTCGGTCGCGTGGTAGCCATCAAGCTGGTAGCTCATGGCCAGCTCGGAGAGCAACTGGCTCTGGATCTGCGTGTCTTCGTCCATGGCCGACGATGCGGGAGACTGTGCCACCACGGGCTCTGCCAGCACCGGTGCAGCCTCTGCTTCTGCTTCGGCCTGCACGTTTGGCGACGCGGCTGCCACTGGGGACACGACAGCAACCGGCGAAACAACCACGACCGGGGACACGACAGCAACAGGCGATGCGACAGCAGCCGGCGACGCAACCGTCTGTCCGTCCTCTCCGGCATCCTTGGGCGCCAACGACTGCGATGGGACCGGCGTCACCGGTTGTGGGACTGCCTCATCTGCCGCCTCGCTCTCGCCGTGTGCCTCTTGTTTGTCGACCTCGGACGGGCTTGCTGCGGGTGCTGGATCCTCTGCTGTCGCTGGCTCCTCTGCTGTCGCTGGCTCCTCTGCCTCTGCTGTCTCTGGTGGCTCGTGTGGCACTGCATCGGTCGTCGGCGGTACCTCTGTCTCTTCCGCAGCTACCTCTGCCTCGGTCGTCGGCTGCGTCTCTTGTGGCGCGGCCTCGGTCGCCGGTGGCGCCACCGTCTCGTCCGCAGCCAGCTCTGCCTCGAGCTCTGCCTCGAGCTCCGCCTCCAGGTCGGATTCCTCTGGTGTCGCATCCCTCTTGGCTGTCTCTGTGTCGTTTCCGCCCGCGGCTGCACTGTCGGTGACTGGCAAGAGCCCTGGGCCAGGTTTCGGAGCTGCCTCGACGGTCGCCTTCTTGGCCGCATCGTCGGCCGCCTCGCCATCAGCCTCGTCTTCTGTCTCGCCATCTGCTTCTTCTTCTCCGTGAACGTCGGCCGCCTCTTCTGACCGAGCGTCTTCGCTCTGCTCGTCTCCATCTGCGTCCTCATCTTCGTCCTCGTCTGCGTCCTCGCCGTCGTCCTCGTCCTCGTCCTCCCCGCCTTCCTCGCTTTCCTCAGCTTCCTCAGCTTCCTCAACTTCCTCGCTCTCGTCTCCGTCCTCGTCCTCCTCAACTTCTACCCCGCCTTTGCTCTTTTCGGCCTCCTGCTTTCCTGGCGCCTCCTCGTCCTCCGAGTCCGACAGCAGATCAATGACAACCGGCTGCGATGGCTGCATTCGCGGTCGTTGATGTGTTGGCTGATGGTTCGGGTACCGTTCGTCTTGACCGCCTTCTTCTTCGCCCTCCTCTTCCTCGCCTTCCTCTTCGTCCTCCTCTTCGTCCTCGTACAGCTCCTCCTGGCTCTGGAAGCCCTCCTCGTCGAAGCCTTCGCCGTCCTCGCCACTGCCCTCGCCGTCCTCGCTTCCCGAGCCCTCCTCTTCCTCCCCATCGTCGTCGCCGTATCCTTCTTCCCGGCCAAACGTGACCGCCGCCGTCTCCTGTGGCAGTCCGTTTCCGTCCATGTCGTCGTCCACGTCGACGTAGTTGCGCATGTCGTAGTCGTCGCCCGCCTCGCTGGTGCCCTCGCTCTCGCCCGATGCATCCGCATCGTCGTCGCCCTCGCCGTCCGCCTCGCCGTCGTCGACCATGCCGACCATTTGCTCTTCGGCCTCGTTCTGGTACCGTCGGTCGTTGTAGCCGTACGTGTCCTCCTCGCCCGGCTGATCGGTGGCCACACCGTCCTGTCCGTCGTCGTCGTGGCTATCGCCATCGTCCTGCTCATGACGATTGTCGTGACCATCGTCGTCACCTCCACCATCACCGTCGCCGCCATCCCCATCCCCATCCCCATCAGCCATGTGGTCGGCTGCATGCCCATCCAAGGGCAGTGCTTCCACGGGCCACGCGGCCTGGACCGGCGATCGGGCCATGCCGTAATAGTGGTGCACCTCGGCCAAGGCGGCGGCGGCGTCGTGCTGTGCCAGCAACGCGGCAGACGGCTCGTGCGGCTGGGACGGCGGCTCCGGGTAGTGATAGGGAGAGTGCAGGGCCTGGCCCTGGTCCGGGTGGCCGAAGCTGAAGCGCACCGGGCTGTCAAAGAGGGCGGCGTCGGGCACAAAGCCCATGGCGTCGGCGCCGGGCGGGTTGGTCGCAGGAGGCGGCGCCGCAAACGAAGAGAGTCCAAAGAGCGCATTCGAGAGCCCGCCGCGTTTCGGCGACGTCTCCTGTCCAAACAAGGTAAAAGGCAGCGGGGCGGCAACATGGCTCGTCTCCTGCTCGCTCTGTCCAAGGGGTGCTGGCAACTGGGCGGCTTCTGCTGTCACAGGCTCGACCGTCTGGACCGGCTCGACCGTATGCACCGCCTCGTCGATCGGCTGCATGGGAGGCGCACCTGGTCCGGCCGTGGCCTCGACTTTCCTCAGGGCATGCTCCTCCTTCTCCTTCAACCTCTCCTCCTCCTCCTTCACGTTCTTCTCCTTTTGTTTCTCCTCCTTCAACATCTCTTCCCTTTTCCTCTTCTCTTTCTCCTCCTTTTCCCTCTCCTCTTTCTCCTCCCTTTCCCTCTCCTCCCTGTCCCTCTCCTCCTTCTCCTCCTTCTCCTTCGCCTCCTGTGCCACCTTCTCCATCTCTTTCAACTTCTCCTTCTCTTCTCTATCCTTCTCCATCTTCGCCTTCTCCATCTTGTCGTTCTCGTCTTCTCTCCCCTCCTCCCCCTCTGGCATCGCCTCCCGCTCCGGGCTGACCGACTGGCTGCTGTATCGCCAGGCGTTGCTGGCCCGGCCAAAGCGGGTGCGCTTGCGGCCGCGGCCACGCACGCCGCCGTCATCGTCGAAAATGTCAAAGCCAGGCTCAAACAGGGAACCAAAGGAGATGCGCGCACGCTTCAGAAAAGCCGGCGACGCGTATTCTTCCGGGTAGTCGTCCGCGTCGAGGAGGGATCGACCGAGCCGTTTCGGCGGCGGCGTCGCATCGGACGGCAGGACCGGGAACTCGTCTGTGTGGATATCCTCTTGGCCCTCTTTGTGGCCGTCCTCGGGACTGTCCTCGTGGCCGTCCTCGGGACTGTCCTCGTGGCCGTCCTCGGGACTGTCCTCGTGGCCGTCCTCGGCCGCCACCTGGTCAATACAGATCTCGTGAAGCTCCTCTGATTCGCCAATTGTAGCCTCGAGTCGTAGCTTGGACCCGTACTCGAGCTGCCACGCGACGCGCGACGCGACAGACCCGGGCGTTGTGGCCGACGACGTGTCGGACGTCCAGGAGACGCCTTGCAAGCTCAGGAGCACCTCATCGCCACCACCAAGGCCGATCTGGGCGACAGCAGCGGCAGCGGCGCCAGACAGCTGAACACGCACCAGGCCATGGTCGCGACGCAGACGCACGTCTGGCTCGGCCAGCAGAAAGGCCAGCTGCTGCCGGACCGAGTTGTAGGGCCACAGGAGCGTGACCTGGCCACGGACGGCGCGGGTGGCCGGGTCAGCCAGGCCAGGGTCGAGCTGCGCAATCGGCGTGAGGGTGGCATCGCGGAGGGGCGGCGGCGGCATCGTGTTCGAGCCGTTGGCGGCCATGATGCCGGGGCAGGAAGAGGAGACTGGTTCGCGTGAAGGAGAGCTCGGGGCGACAATCACTGTAGACGTGGGTTCACGAGCTGGAGAAGCGCAGCATGGTCGAAGAAGCTCGAAAGTATTGTGGCGTTGTCAAACGGAAGCTCAAAGAGTGTCGCTACGTTGTCGATGGAATGTCGGTAGATGCTGGCGGGATGCTGGAAGGATGTCGGACGCTCTGACACGATGCCAGCGGCGATTGATGGCAAACGAATTAGGTATGGGTATGGGGGGTGACTGCCGCTGTTTTGGTTCGAGAAACTCGACTGGTGAATCATGAACTAAGGCTGCGGGTAGCTCAGCCGTTACACCACCACAGCTGTTGGCATCACGTGTTGCGGCCGGCAGAGTGGAGCAGCCGCTGCTAGGCCAAGGCGGTGAGACATGGCGGCGGCAGAACGGTGCATCGTGCAGTAGTGCATGGCGAATCGTACGGCACGAAACCTTTTTTTCCACTAGGGGCGATATCCGCGGCAATGCGACTCATGGCGCCATTGCCCGAGATGGTCAGTGCCAGGGCGGCGAGACGGAGAGCCCGGCCCTATCGCTGATGGGTTTTGCGGGTTACATTCACGTTTTCCGGTTTTGTGTCACGACACTTTAGACCTCTTTGCATCCGCCAGGATTTCTGCCATTTCTGCCATTTCTGCCATTTCTGCCTCTTGCGTGTCGAGCCAGAACGACAAAATGGCCCTGCAGTTTTCCGTGCGCAGCGTCGCCATTCTCGGGGCCGGCCCGAGCGGGCTGGCGGCGGCCAAGTACCTTCGGGGCCAGGGCGTGTTTGACCGGATTGTCGTGTACGAGCAGAACGCCGAGGTGGGCGGAGCATGGAACTACAGCGCGGTGCCGACGCCGACGGAACACGTGCCGCAGGAGAGTGCGTTCCAGGTGCCGGACCCGCCGCTGCGGCCGTCGGGGGGGGGAGACGGGCGAGGGCCGGCGGCGCCGGTGTACCCGACGGCCATTTACGAGTTTCTGCACACCAACGTGCCGCATCCGCTCATGGGCTTTTCAGACCTGACGTTTGCGTCCGTGTTTGATGGTGCCAAGGGCGGCGAGACGCCGGCGGGCGGCGCGCTCACCATTTTCCCGCAGCGGCAGGACGTGTTCCGGTACCTGCTGCGGTACGCACAGGATCTGCGGGGGCTGCTGCGGCTGTCGACGGTGGTGACGGACGTGCGGCTGGTGGACACGGACAACGGCCAGGCGGCGTCGGTGGGCGACCGGTGGCAGGTGCAGGCGGCGAGCACGGTGACGGGCGCGACGACGACCGAGACGTTTGACGCCGTGGTGGTGGCCAACGGCCACTACGACTGCACGTATCTGCCGGACGTGCCGGGCATCCGGGCGTTTGCGGCGGCCCATCCGGGCGTGGTGATGCACGCGAAGCGGTACCGGCGGGCGGCGGCGCTGGCGGGCAAAAAGGTGGTGGTGGTGGGCAACGCGGCGTCGGGGCTGGACCTGAGCCAGCAGATCCGCGACGTGTGCCAGCGGCCGCTGCTGCTGTCGGTGCACACGCCGACGGACCCGGACAGCCGGGCGCGGCTGGGCGACGACGTCGAGGAGGTGCCGGCGATTGCCGAGTATCTGGTGGCGGAACGCGGCGTGCGGCTGACCGACGGGCGCGTGGTGCGGGACGTGGACGCTGTAGTCTACTGCACCGGCTATCTGTTTGCGCTGCCGTTTTTGGAGGGGTCGGAAGGGGCTATGCAGAGTGCCACCCACACGTCCACTGACCCTCCCACTGACCCTCCCACTCCGGCCACCCGCCTGCACCCCCTCCTCACCACCGGCCGCCGCGTGCTCGGGCTCTACCGCGACCTCGTCCACATTGAACACCCGACGCTCGCCTTTTTGGCCCTGCCCTACAAGGTCGTGCCGTTTCCGCTGGCCGAGGCCCAGGCCGCGCTGCTGGCCCGCGTGTGGGCCAACGCGCTGCCGCTGCCGCCGCGCGCCGAGATGCACGCCTGGGAGCGCGCCGCCGAGCAGGAGCGGCCGGCCTCGTCGTTCCACGTGTGGCCGCTCGGCGGCGACGGCGTCTTTATCAACGAGACGTACCATCGCCTCATGGAGGAGGGCGGCGAGGCCGCGCGGGTCGGCAAGACGCCGCCGCGCTGGTCGCCGCGCCAGCTCTGGATGCGCAGCCTCGGGTTTGCGCCCAAGGGCCGGTTCGAGGACGCCGGCCGCACGGCGCAGTCGCTCGAGGAACTGGGGTATGTCTTTGACGAGTCGGTCGAGTAGACTCTCAGAGTACACTCACAGATTGCCTGCCAGCTGTCTACAGCTGGCAGCCGCGACCTCCGTGGCTGCCGGCTCCGGTGGCCCCATTCGGAACTAGAAAACCAACGGGAACCAAAGGAACCAAAAAGGAAGGCGCTCGCCCCACACAGCGACCCCACGCTCCACGGCCGCCTGCTCATTGGCCCCGGGCCAAGGCGCTTTCCTACTCCGTCCTTGCGTGTGGTCATCGCAAGGGCGGCGAATTGATAAGCAAATCACCTAAAATCGGAACCCCGTCAACGGAGTCGAAATGGGCGGCCGTCTCCCTCCCCCCCCCCCCTTCTGATAGATAGCATATAACCTGCTGATAGTCTTGGGACGTTGAGCCACTGGCCGTTCTTTTTTTTTGTCGGTGAAAGTGTTTTGCGTGCCACCCGTCTTGTTGAGCTTCCTGCGTGCTGCTTCCTCGTGCTCTCACCGATTCCTGCCTTTTGTCCACCGACCTTTCTGGATAAGAGAAGCCAGGCAGCCAAGACAGCCCAGCCCGACCCTCTCGCCCAACTCTTCTCCTCCTGTCACCGCACTTTACTCCCGTGGACAACATGGATCAGTCTGCCGACTTGCTGGCCGGCTCCGCTGACAGCCGTGTCTTTTCCGAGATGAACGCGAGCGTGCCACAGCCGCTGGCCGATGACGAGCGGCCGCCGCCGGTCGACCTCTCTCACCTGTACTCGGAGGCCACGAACCTGCGGGTCCCGAGCCGCATGAAGCAGTACTACAAGTTCTATCAGATCCCGGGTGCCGCGAACCTGGCCGGCGGTGCGTTGCGTGTCTTTTCCCCCTCTTTTCTTGTGTTCTTGTTCCTGTCTTGGCCTCGTTCTTTTTCCTTCTTCCCTTCTGTCTTTCCTTCTTCCCTTTTCTCTTCTGACTGACCCCCAGGCCTGCCACACGTCAGCTTCTTCCCCTACGACACGCTCGAGGCCCAGATTGCCCAGCCGGCCCGGTGGCTGCCATCGGCTGAGTCGATCGCCGCCGACGGCACCTGCACCGACGACGAGGACGAAGATGCCGTCCTCATCAGCGGCAAGCGCGCCGCCGCCCGCATCGCCGCCATCGCCAAGAGGACCGCCGCCGCGCCGCCCGACCGTCTGGCCCCGCTGCACCTGCACGTGCCCAAGGTGTTGGCCCCCATTGCGGTCGAGAAGAAGATCGACCTCGCCACGGCCCTGCAGTACGGCGGCGCCGACGGCTACCCGCCGCTGCTCTCGTGGGTCCGCACCTTTGCGCGCGACCACCTGCACCCCAACGTGCCCTACCGCGGCGGCCCCGAGGTCATCATGACCGTCGGCGCCACCGACGGCCTGGCCAAGACCTTTGAGCTCTTTGTCGACAACTGGAACCCCAAGCGTGACGACATCCGCGACCGCCCCGGCCTGCTGGTCGAGCCCTTTATCTACGGCAGCGCCATCGGCCAGGCCCAGCCCCACGGTGTCCAGATCGTCTCCGTCGAGGCCGACCCCGGCGGCATGCTCGCCTACGGGCCCGGCGGCCTCGAGGACGTCCTGGAGAACTGGGACTACAGCCGCGGCCGTCGCCCGCATCTGCTGTACAATGTGACGTGAGTGCCCCTGTTTCTTGTCTTTCCCTCTTTCTCTCTTTCTCGCTTTCTTTCTTTTTTTCTCTCTTTCTCTCTTCTTTTCCTCTCTCACACCAACCAGCCTCGGACACAACCCCACCGGCATCATCCTCGGCACCCCCCGCCGTCGCGAGCTGTATGCCGTCTGCAGCCGTTTCGACGTCGTCATCATCGAGGACGACCCGTACTGGCACCTGCAGTACCCCTCGGCCGCCGAGGCCGAGGCCCGGTCGCGCAACCTGCCGCTGCCCAAGCCCGCTGCCGCCGAGCCCGTCCCGGCGAGCCACAAGTCGTCGGGCTACGACTTTCTCGACTCGCTGGTGCCGTCCTTTCTCAGCATGGACGTCGACGGCCGCGTCGTCCGCCTCGACACCTTTTCCAAGGTCGTCGCGCCGGGCTGTCGTCTCGGCTGGATCACCGCCCAGCCGGCACTCATTGAGCGCTACGCGCGCATCACCGAGGGCAGCACGTCCCAGCCGTCGGGCTTTGTGCAGTCGCTGCTGTCGGAGCTCATGCGCGGGCCTGCCCCCGGCAAGAGCGACAAGAGCGACAAGAACGACAAGAACGCCAAGAACAAGACCGCCAGCGACTTTTCCGGCTGGCAGACCGCCGGCTGGGTGCGCTGGATCGAGGGCCTGCGCGGCGAGTACGAGCGCCGCATGACGCAGATGTGCACCATCCTCGACGACGGCGCCTACCAGCTGAAGCAGGGCACGCCCGTGCGCTCGGCCGACGCCGACTGGGGCGTCATCACCAAGACCCAGCTGTACTCGTTCACCTGGCCGCGCGCCGGCATGTTCGTCTGGGTGCGCGTGCACTTTGAGGCCCATCCCGCCTGGCAGGCCACCCGCAGCGACGGCGTCTCGCTCGTCGACGGCCCGGCCATGCAGATGGCGCTGCTGATGCTGCTCACCAGCAAGCCCTACCTGGTCATCGTCAGCCCCGGCGACATGTTCAGCGCCACCGACGAGGTCAGCGCCGCCCGCGGCTGGGCCTACTACCGCCTCTCCTTTGCCGCCGAGTCCGACGAGGAGCTCACCGCGAGCACCCACCGTCTGGTCGCCGGCATCCAAAAGTTCTGGAAGCTCAAAAAGGCCCAAGACATTGAGGACCTGCTGGACTCGTCGCCCTTTGCGAACGCCGACATGTCGTTGGCCGCCAACCTGGCCGGCATCACGCTGGGCTGTTAAGGGAGGGAAAACCCTCGTCGGTCACATGCACGTACGGCTGGTTCGGGACCGCGGGATGGCGTGAGCAGCGGCCAGGCGCCTCTCTCCGGGACGACTGGGTGCCACGATGGGATGAGGATGTGAAAGGGCGTGATTTTAGACGCCATCGGTTTTGTTTGTACTGATTTGCGTGCTTATTTGCTTGGCTTCCTTTGCATGGTTTATACCATTTTGCCACGAGACAAACGGGCATGTTCTCCATAGAGGTCCTGGATCAGCACGTACTGTAATAGAACCGCACGGATTTGTTCATTGGTCACAGCGCCAGTAGTAGTTTCCATATTTTTGAATTTTTAGGGCGTATCTTTCCCGCGCTGTTCGCCTGACTTGCGCACAGCACACAAGATGCAAAAAAACACTGATATAAACGAGTCCATACACCGATTGCCAACCCGCGGCCCTATACACTTTCCGCCAGCTGGAGCCCGCTTATACCTCGTTCAGCAGCTGCTTGAACTTGGTCGGTACGGTGACGGCCTTCTCGGTCTTGATCTTCTGCTGGCCAATCTTCTCCTTGATAAAGGTGGCGGCGTAGGGGTTGAGGCGGAGGAGGACCTGCTTGTTGCGCAGGGGGTTCTTCTTGAGGACGGCGCCGCGCTTGGTCCGGGCGGAGCCCTTGGGCGCGCGCAGGACGCTCTGGATCTCGCTGGAGTTGATGATGCGGGTCAGGTCCGACTGGGCCACGATGTTGGTGGGCAGCAGGTAGTCCTTCTTGAGGGCCGACGGCGCCGTGGTGGAGCCGTAGATCTTGTCGAGCGCGGCGAACGCGGCCGACGTCCAGACGACGAAGCGGCCGAGGTGGCCGCCGGGCGCCAGCTGCAGCAGGTTGAGGGCAAAGACCGAGTTGGTCTCGATGCCGGGGATGTTGCGGAAGCCCAGCACGAGCTCCTTGCCGTCGACCTCGGGGTCGTAGATGACGAGCGGGCCGCGACGCTGGCGGTACCGCCGGCCCCGGAGCTTGCCCTTACCGGCCCGCAGCTTCTTGCTGTTGCGCACCTTGCTGAGCTCGTCGCCCGCGCCCAGCGCCGTCAGGAGCGCCACGGCCTTGGCCGTCTTGGCGTACGCCGCGTCGGCAAACACCTTGGAGTCCACCACCAGCGGGACCTCGGGGATCGTCGAGATCTTGTGGCCGCGCGCCAGCAGCAGCGGCGCCACGCCGGACGCCGCCACGGCCGAGGCCGTCGCGAAGCGCTTCTGGCCCTGGTTCACCTTGACGTGCCACTTGCGCCAGATCTTGGTCGGCGCGAACATGCGGCCGGACCGGCACATGTTGCCAAAAGCAGCCTGGCCGGCACGGTGGGTACCGCCACCGGACACACGCGGGATACGGGCGACAGCGCGGCCTTTTTTTGTCAGTCAGACAGTCCTCTCTTCCTTGTCCCCCCTCTCCCTCACTCACCCGTGCCCCAAGACTCGGCCGACGTCTGGTGGCCGGCCTTCTCGCTGACCGAGTACGGCTGGCGCTTGTTCTTGGCCATGCCGGTGTGCACCTGCTGGACAATGTCCGGCCGGATCGGGCTCAGGAACACGGCCGGGAAGGGCAGCGTGGCGCTCGAGGGCTTGCCATCGGCGCCGTGGATCGTGACAGTCGGGCGGGAGGCCATTTCGAAGATGCTGTCGAGGCTGTTTTGCCGGGTTAGTTTCGTCGATTGTGTAGAGATTAAGGCCGCAGACGAGAGCAATGTCCGCGAACGAGGTCGGGAGAGAGACAACTCACTTGTTGTGGCGGCTCCGGTTGTCGAGTTTGGTGATGAAAATTTGTCGATAGCGGAGGGACCACCAAGGAAAAAAAAAGGACGTCGACGCAAAATCCCACACCAAAATGGCGTCCGCCCCAGCACACACAGATTCGGACGCATTGAGCCCTAACCTAAAGTAATCCAGGAAAAGCGCTAGCTGTATGTGGCAAAGCGGGCCACCTCTAGCCCTCAGCACGTGATTGCGGGGCTCTGGCTAGCCAGGTGCGCGACAGCGCCTGCCAGCTGTCGAAAACCAGTCACGTGACCACAAACTTGGCCCAATCGGGAACTTTGTTGATTCATCCGAAAGTCGGGAGCCAGAGCCATCCCAGGCGAAGCGAGGTGCAAGGCCGGGACGGCGGTGGCACATTCTGCCTGACGGTCGAGGAGCACAAGGGCGCCGCCGGTGAGGCGTTGCAGGGGAGGGGGGTGGCAGCAAGTTTTCTTTTTTTTTATGTTTTACTGTTTTACTGTTTTCTTGATTTTGGGGAGGTTTGGGGCACGAACCAGTCTGGTCGGCAGATTTGCCCGTGGAAACGTCAGACTGCGGATGCAAGCGTGTAACTCGTACGCGCCGGGGATGCGCCCTCGTGCGGCGACGATAATTTTCGCATTTTCGATTTTCGAGCCATTTTGGCAGAGATGCACCAGTCGCGTTACTAGCAATGCTGCCGACGGTCCCGGTGGGGGTTTTGGCGAGCCGCCGAAGCTCGTTCTCGTGACTGCTTTGCACAGAGAGCGTGCCGCATGCTTCATGCTGAATGGCGGCAGCCGGACAGGTCCAACGACAAGCTACGAACCCCTGGAACGGCGTGTGGCAGCTGAGCACCGAGGCACAGCAGACTGGAATACAGAGCGAGTTTGCGAACGATGCCGACAGGCAAAGTGGTGGCCCTGTGATACGGGAGGGCAGGGGCGACCGTTGCTCTTTCCTCCGAACACCTGGCCTACGAGGGCAGGTCTTGTGCAAGTCACGTCCCTCGCGTCTGTTTCTGGTGGCTTGGTGTTGCCTCGTAAAAAAAAAAAGACGGCTTGGCATCACGACCCAACCGATGAGGCTCTTGGAACGAAAAAAAACACGACGAAAAAAAAAGGAGGAAAATAATAGGAGAAATCCGCCTTTGGCTCGACCCTGCACCGCGCATCTCTTTTTGGCCACCGACGGATCCTGCCTGTGCCACACAAGGCGCGCTGGCTGAGGACGGCAGGGCAGCGGCCCATCGCTTTTGTTGGACTCTAGCTTTCCTCTTTTTTTTTCGCTTTTCTTCGTGTCCGTCGTGTTGTCCGTGTCCTGCCAGCGCCTCGCAGATGCAAGCAGCCACAGGCCAGAAAAAGAAAGAGGAAAAGAAAAAGAAAAAAGAAAAAAGGCGGCTGAGCCAGCCAGTCGGGAGATCACAGATGCGCTGGACGAGAAGCGACACATGCGGCGAAAACGCGTGGTGACCTGTCGCCTCCCACAGTCGGGGCCAGCTGGCTGTGCGCAGACTCCGTTCGGAATATAAAGACGGCCGTCTCTACGAGCACTCGCTTCATGTCCAGATCTCACCATTGCGCACGCACGGCTCTTGAATCATCATCCCGGTCGTCATCGCAGCTGAAAACTGTTTCTCCCGCTACTTATCTTCCCGGCAACCCATTCTTCCCCCCTCCCCACACACCCCTGTCCGATTTCTGCTACCCACTCACACAACCCTGCTGTACTCGTAATAGCGGACTGGCCGAGAGAGAGGAAGAACAGGTGCAAAGCCCCAACTCGCCCAGCTCGACCCATAAACAAGGCTGGCTCTGCCCGCCGAAACCCCCTCCTCGCTGCAACTTCCAACTCCACCCCTCGATGTTTCCCTGCCGGCTTCTCTAGCATCTTGCATTGCATCCCCCCACCCCCCCTCTGCCGAGGCTGTGCTTATCCCCCTGCTTTTTGCGTTTCGCCTTTCATTTTTTCCACAGGTGCTTCGCGTCCTCCAATTGCCTTTTTCCGCCGAGACATCTCTCCCCCCCTTCTTCCCCGGCGCTAGCTGAACGTATCTTCGCGCGCCCGGAAAGAAACAGCACGTCTTGGGCACCACGCGTCGTCGCGCAAGCCATGTTCTCTTTTCCGCCAACTTGAGCCGTCTGCGGGAATCTCCAATCGACCGAGAATGGCCGGCACGTTTGACGACGATTACCGGGCCTACCATCATTCTCACTCGTGCGTCCCCCCCTTTGCGTCCCGTGTCCTTTGCGCGCGCGCCGCCGAGCGAGGACGAAGCCAGGGAGGCCCCAAGCTTACAGATTGACCTCGCAGAAGCCACGATGCCGTCCATGGCCGAGCCCAATCCGTCCAGGTCTCCCGGTCGGAACAGCACCTTTCGCGCAACTTTGATCACGACCGGCGGCGCAGCTGCCCGGCCCCGGCCTTTGTCGAAGACGAGGCTTCGGCCCTCGCGCGGGAATATCACCCTGCCTCGGGCAGCAGTCTGAAGGCGACGGACGAAGAGCCAAAGTACCGCGGCTCCGTCGACCAGGTGCCGCTGTTTGATCCAATCCCGGAAAACAATCCCGAACGCCGCTTTGTTCTCCTGACCAAGACGGCCGACGCCCGACCGAACAATGGCTCGCCGGACCACGACAAGGCCGCGGACCCGACCTCGGACAAGGGCCACCAGTACGAGGCGAACACATGCCGCAAGTTCACCGTACCGCGTGTCGACGGCGATGCGGCACCACCCAGTTCCGCCAAAGCGGGCGTGTCCACGGGGGCTGCAACGGCAGCCGCAGCGGCAGCAACAGTAGCAGCGGCAGCAGCAGCAGCCACGGCAGCAGCAGCAGCAACAGCCACGGCATCGACAAATACAGCAGCAGCAGCGTCGGCATCCACGACACAACCTGGCCTGCAACGACGGAAGAGTCGCCTGGACCTGCCGCGGCTCGACACGGACATGGAGTCGGAGAGACCCGCCGGACATCAGCACCACAAGTCGACGTCGAGCGAGCACCACCACAAGTCGGGCGAGCACCACCACCACAGCGACTACGACAGAGCAGAGCCGCGCCACAGCGGTCTCCTGTCGCCGGCCGTCACCAAGCACGCCACCAAGGGCCGGGACCGCACGTATTATGGCCAGGAGCCTGGCAGTAGTTCGTCTGCGCGTGCCCGGTCTGGAGATACACGCCCCTCTGAGGAACGGCGAGCCTATGGCCGCTCCCCGGACACAAAGTACCGACATCGGTCGTCTTCCTTTAACGAAATCGAGAAGCCGTCGAGACGTCTGTCTGTGCACCGGTCCCGAGACGAGACGCTCAGCACTCGTCTAAAGCGAAGCTCACCCTCGCCGGCGACGAAAGAGCGCCGGGCCCTGGGAGGGTCACCCATCCGGGGGGAGCGCGAGAGGGAACGTGAGAGGGAGCGTGAGAGGGAGCGTGAGCGCGAAAGGGACCGCGAACGCGAACGCGAATATGAACGGGAGCGTGAATGGGAGCGCGACCACGACCGGCGTGGGCTGAGCCGGCGTGGTTCAGCGTACAGACGGTACCGGGAGAACGGCTCCTCGTCGGAGGAGAAGAGCAAGTCGGCCTCTACGCCCACGCTCCGACGCGCGCCCAGCGAACGGCGCAAGGCGATGCACGTGGACGACGACAGCATCGGCACGACCGTGGGCGGCGCCGACTCGCGACGGACGGCGGCCAACGCGTCCCGCTTCAGGTCCGCGGGCGCGACGCCGATCTCGACGCCCAGGACGTCTCACACTCCGATTCCGATTCCCATTGCCGTGGGCTCGATCCCCAGCGAGCTCTTTGAGGGGGCGTCGTCTCCGCCTCCACGGTCTCCGACGCGGACGCTGCGCGACGAGCGGAGGAGAAACGAGGATCGCAAGT
Organism: Leptographium radiaticola; assembly: GCA_019925535.1. Taxonomy (NCBI): domain Eukaryota; kingdom Fungi; phylum Ascomycota; class Sordariomycetes; order Ophiostomatales; family Ophiostomataceae; genus Leptographium; species Leptographium radiaticola. The sequence goes on from JADHKK010000035.1 coordinate 123,195, forward strand.
ACGGCTCTTCGTCGGCCTCGTCGTCGCCCGAGAGCCAGGCCCGGGTGCCAGAAACGGAGCGGCCGCGAGGACCACGACAGGCCCGGGCACCCAACGTGATCCACAATCCCGTGGGGACCTACGAATCCCGGGCCGGCGGCATGCCCATGCCGATACCTGCCCTCGCCGGCAGCGTCTCGCGCGTGCACAGCTTGGCCCGCGAGCGGGACGGGAGCCGCCACCACGAGCGTGCGCGGTCGCCGACGGACGCCCACCATATGCGTGGGCTGGCCAACCCGGCGCGGTCCTCTGGGTTTTTCGAGCACACGTCCACGCCGCAGACGAGCCGGCCGCCGTTTTATGTGAATCTGGCCGACAACGCGGCTGCCAACGCGGCCGCAGAGGACAGGCCGCGGACGCGGGCGGCCGAGCCGGCCCTGAACCACCAGCACAACGGCGCGATGCAGACGTATCGACAGCGCGCCGACGACCTGCCCGAGTGTCCGAGACAGGTGTACAGCTCGCGGCACCACGACTGGCGGGCGCTGGCGCAGTTCCCCGACTTTTTTGTGTGCCCCGTGTGCTACAACGCGGCGTTTGCCAACAGCGTGTACCGCAACGAGTTTGTGCCGACGCCGATCTACAACCGCGAGCTGCGGGTGCGGTGCACGTTTGGCTCGCTGCACTGGTACAAGGTGGCGCTGTACCTGAACAGCAAGCACAAGCTGCCGACGCTGAGCCTGGTCAAGATCCTGTTTGAAAGAGACGACCAGCTGCGGGTGACGTGTCCGGGCTCGCGGCGGGTGGTGGGCGACTGGTGGACGATCCTGGACCCGGTGACAGGCAAGACGGTGGAGGACTTTTCGGTGTGCCAGCAGTGCGCGACGGCGGTGCGGGCGCTGTTCCCGTGGCTGCGGGGCCTGCTGCAGAGCGGCGACCCGTACAGCCGCGACACGAGCGACGTGTGCGCGCTGCACTACGAGCGCGACCGGAAGCGGCTGTTCAAGTACCTCGACGTGCTGGAGACGTTCAACGACGAGACGGAGGCGTCGAACGCGCCGGTGGACGTGGAGAGCATCGTGAACAAGCTGCTGCAGATCAACTATAAGAAGGAGTGCCAGCGCGACATTCCGGTGCGCGGCCGCCTGTGGTTCTGGATGCGGTCGCTGCCCAACTTTACCGTGTGCGAGGAGTGCTTTGACGAGTGTGTGTATCCCATGGTCAACACGCACCGCGCGGTGGCGGGCGACTTCTACAAGGAGCCCAAGGAGCTCCCGCTGGCGGCCTGCCACCTGTACTCGCCGCGCATGCGGGGCATCTTTGTGGAGGCGTGTCGGACCAACGACCAGGACTACCTGGAGGCCAAGGTCGAGGAGCGGGACGCCATTGCCAAGGACGTGACGAGCCGGCTGAACCGGCTTCCGAAAATGGATCCGGTGGAGGAGGCGTATGAGACGAGGCAGCTGCTGGAGCGGTGGAGGAAATGGGAGTGAGGGGTGGTGGGAGTAAGGCAGAATCGGCGGCGGTCTACGGACAGCCTTGTTGGTGACGTCTTTCTAGCAAGGCCTTGCCTTGGGTGGCCAAGTTCCAATGTACTGGTGGTGTCGTGAGACGTAGGGCTGGGGCGAGGGCTGGGGCTGGACCGGGGCATTGGGCCTTTGATTTCCCTGGTGGGCAGGACGGAATTTCTAAACATGGAAGCCCGTTTCCATTTTCAAGTCCTCCTCTTCCATCACGTCCATGTGGCCGTCTGGCCGAGAGCACACGCATAATCATGACTAAGCAGCTCATTTCCAGGGGCGTATATTATTACAACTCTATTTTTTTGTATTGTAAACAAGAAGAAAAAATGACCAAGAGATCCCGTGCCCACGCCAGCCGCCAGTCCTCAGTCCTCGAGGAACTCGGCAATGTCCTTGTCCTCCTCGTCGAGCTGGGCCTCGGCGAGCTGCTTCTCGTGGGCGGTGAGCAGCTGGCGGAGCATTTTGCGCTGGCGGCGGCGGGCATTGCGGCCCCAGTCGGCGGTGCCCGAGGCCATGGTGGCCTGGTCGTTGTCGTCGTCCTCGTCGTCGTCGTCGCTGTCGCTGTCGCCGGGGATGCGCAGGCCGGACGCGTTGGGGGCGTTGGTGCCGCGCAGGTCATTGGGCGAGAGGGCGGGACGCTTGCCGGCGGCGATGCGGGCCTCGGCCTCGGCGTCGGCCCTGGCGCTCTCCTCCTCGAGCTGGCGCATCTGGACCTTGCCGCCGAGCTTGAGGATGTAGGGCCGCAGCAGCATGTAGGCGCCGGCAATGGCGATGAGGCGGATCCACTGCTGCAGGGAGAGGTTGCTGATGGAGGCGGTGACGTTGGTGTTGAAGCGCTCGCGCACGACGGCGGCGAGTTCGCCGAGGCCGGCCATGGTGGAGGGGGGGGGGGGAGGAGGAGGAGGAAAGACGAAAAGACGGAAAGAGAAAGACAAGTCGAGACAGCAAATTGGCGTCGACGTCGGAGAGGCTGCGAGAGTGCGGTCGCAAGAGAAAAGTAGAAAACGCAGAGTCGCCGAAAAAGAGTCGCCGTCGGGTCGGCAATGGAAGCAGAGAGAACGCGCAGGGGGGAGGAGGGGGGGGTGTGTTGTTCGGGCTGGGCGGGATTTCTTTTTTTTTTCTTTCCTTTATTCGTACGGAGCAACCTGTTTTTATGGCGCTTCTGGTTGGGTGGTTTGGGGCTGCGAGACCCCTGTGACGGGTGGCCCGGCTGCGGGTGAATTTCGTTATCGAGCTAGCGCCATCGGAGGCTCATTACGTAGCGCGGGTCTCTTTTTTGGGGGCGCGTCTCCTTTCTGCAGCGACCGCGTCTACGAGTCCAAGTCGTTGCGCTTTGCACAGTCAACCATGGGCACCACGTCGAGCCAGGACGAGCAGGATGTGAGTGGGGTGGGGGGATGGCCAAGAAGAAAAAGACAAAAAAAAGGACAAAGACACAACTGACGCCCGCAGCTCAGGGCAGCGCTCTGGACGGTCGTGGAAGAAATGGTCGACCAGGAGTCGATCAAGGAGAACCGCAACACGACGCCGCAGTTTCTGGGCGCGCTGGCCGACATGGTCTGGACACAGCTGGGTGGGTGGAGGGGGAGACGGGTCAGGAAAAAAAGGGGAAAGAGGTGCATGCTAACTCTCCAGAATCCGTGGCGCAGGACCTCGAGAGCTTTAGCCGACACGCCGGCCGGTCGACCATTACGACGGACGACGTGCTGTTGTTGGCGCGGCGCAACGATGACCTGCACGACCTGCTCAAGGAGCAGGTGGACGAGCTCAAGGCGGCGCGGACCAAGCGGGAGAAGCCGGCCGGGCGTTGAGAATGGGGCGTTTAGTATTCCATGATTCCCAAAGAGGGTTGAATTCCCAATGATTCCCACATCGTGCTATGATTACCCAATGTCCTAATTGCAACCCGTATCGTCCTACGCCGTGAGCTATGCATCCGGTATCCCATGCCGTGTTCCGTTTGATGTTCCGTTGTGCGCTTCTCTGCCTCTCTCCCACTTTTTCTCTCGCTGTTTCTCTGCCACTCCCCCTCTCTTCACCCCCCTCACACCCCCAGCTTCGCTCGCAGCTGCCGCCACAAAGACGACCCCGGCTCGCCCCCCCGGTACAGCGCGGCCAAGCTGGTGACGAGGAGCCAGCCGCCGGCGTCCATGGAGAGGTGGACCAGCCAGACGCCGACGCAGTTGGTCATGGACGTCCAGTTGAGGCTGCCGCACGACGGCGACAGCACGGCGAGCCCGTACAGGTCGTCGACGGACAGGCCGTGCTGGCGGCGGTACGCACGGGCCACGAGGCGGATCATAAAGGCCTCGTAGGGCGCCATGAGGACCGACGACAGCATCACGGTGATGACGTCCGTGGCCACAATGGCGGGCAGCTGCACCAGCAAGTTGTCGACGTAGACGGGGCCGGCGAGGCCGGGCGGGGAGGACGGCGAGGCGGCCGAGGGGTCGGCGCCGCCGGCCGTGTTGGAGTTGCCGTGGCCGTCGTCGGCGTGGTCGTGATGGTCCTCGACCAGGTCGGCGCTGGGCGGGCTCTGGCGCAGCTCGGCGGACCAGGCGCTGGGGGCGTCGTCGTTGGCGTCGCCGGCCTCGACGTCGAAGCTGATGAGCGTGGCGCCGAGCTCAAACTCTTCCTCCTCGCTGACGTAGCCGTCCTCGCCGCCGCCGCGGCTGGACACGGTGTCGCGGCGGCGGGGGTGGGAGGTGGAATGAGGCGAATCCGGTGCATCAGGTGAGTCAGGCGCGGACGAGGGCGGCGGCGGGGGGGCGTCCGAGGTGGCGGCGGCCTCAATGGCAGCAATGACCTCCTGGGCGGCGGTCGTGTCGGCGGCCGCAGCTTGTGTCAGGTCGGCGTGCCGCTCCTCGGACGAGCCGAGCAGCCGCCGCGCGCTAATGGCCAGGTACTCGTTGGAGCCGTGCTGGCTGCGGAAGGAGACGGCATTGGTCGGCGTGGGCAGCCAGCGGTAGATGCGGCCGTACCAGTGGTCGGTCACGACGGACCACAGGCGGGTGTAGCCGTAAAAGACGGCCAGGGGGGCCAGCTGCAGGGCCGCGCCGGCGACCCAGCGGGCCAGGGCCGGCACGGTGAGCGAGGCCGGCAGCGGCGGCAGGGGGCCGGTGGGCGAGGAGGCCGAGAAGGGCACGTAGTAGAGCGGGCCCGGCAGCGGCGGCTCGGGGGGGGCGATGCCGGTGCGCTGGAGGAAGAGGAAGATTTGCAGGTGCAGGCGGACGTACTGGAGGACGGCATTGGTCCTGGGGAGGCGTCAGTGAAGGAGGCACTTGGAGGCACTTGGAGGGTTCAGATAGAGCACTTGGAGGGTCCAGGAGACTCACCAAATGTTGCCCGATTTGCCGGGAAAGACGCGGCGCAGGGCAAAGCTGGTGAAGAAGGCGGTGAAGCCGGTCTCGAGGGCGCGCATGCGCGGCTGGCGATCCAGCTCGTGGCGCAGCAGGTGGCGGAAGGGGATGACGGAGTACTGGCGGTAGAGCTGGGGGGGTTAGAGAAGAGAAGCTTGGGGAACAGGGGGCCGATGAGGCGAGGGGGCCCAGCAAAAAAAGCCGGGGTGCGGCGACCTACCAAGATGCGCTGCCGCACCGCGTTCACCCCCCAGACGCCGACGATGCCGAGCACGCGGCCAAAGTGGATGAGCTGGTGGGCGATCCGGTCCTCGTAGTGTTTCTGGCGGCAGAGGCGGCTGTGGCCGTCGTCCAGGTCGTCGTCGTCGGCCGGGACGGCGCTGTCGGGCTCGGCCACGCCAATGGCCTGCATGACCTCGTTGTGGGCGCGCACAATGTCGCGGTTGATCATCTTGGTCTCGCGGTTGACGGGTCGGCCTCGATCGTCGTATTGCTGTCGGTGGGGGTCGTTGGCGTCGGCCGCCGTGTCGCCATCGGCCTCGCCCTCGCCGGGCACGACAATGTCGTAGGGCGAGCGGCCCAGGGCCTGGGAGGTCAGGGGGCCGAGCTTGGTCATGGTGGCGGAGGGTTTGTAGAAGAGACGACAAGCTGGAGCTGGACGAGATGATGCTAAAGTGGAGGATTAGAGACTAGAGACTAGGGACGTTTACGATGGCTTGGCGCACCGCCACTGTGGCGCCGATAAGATAAACGATTTTTGGAAAAAAGTTCCAGGCGACGGACGAAAAACGAAAAAACCTAGACCTGAACCACCTCCAGCATGGCGACCAAAGCGCAGCAAAAGACGACGTTTGCGGCGGGCGAGGTGATCCGGCCCATCTACACGGGCGGCTCGGTGGCGCTGGACGAGGGCTGCCGGATCCTGGCGACGACGCTGGGCGAAGATGCCGTCCTGACAGATTTGGCGACGGGGCAGTTGTTGGCCAAGATTGAAGGGGTGCGTGTGAGGGAGGGGGAGGGTGTGTGCCTGGGAGTGACGTGCTGACCGTGTAGGATGGCGAGCCGATCTCGACGCTGATCTGTAGGTGGCCCCGACGGGCGTGATTTGGAAAAAACATACGTGCGGTGCTAACAAACACAAAAACAGTAACCCCCTCCGCCTCGCATCTGATTGTGTGCTCGCGGTCGCTGACGATGCGCATCTACGGGCTGCAGACCGAGACCGACACGGCCGCCACGGTGGAGACGACGCTGCTGCGCACGGTCAAGCCGCACGCGACGCCGGCCGTGGTGCTGGCCGTCGATCGCACCGGCACGCTGCTGGCGACGGGCTCGGCCGACGGCAACATCAAGGTGTGGGACATCCGCGGCGGCTTTGTGACGCACACGCTGCGCGGGCCGAGCGTCCTGGTGTCGGCGCTGCACTTTTTCGAGGTGGCGGCGGCCACGACCGAGACGGCGACCACTACAGAAACAAGGACCAAAAAGAACCGCAAAAAGACGCCAGAAACACCCGCCCCGACCCCGGAAAACGCCGCCACCCGCTTCCGCCTCGCCGCCGGCAGCCAGGACGGCAAGGTGCGCGTGTGGGACCTGCACCGCCGCGCCGTCGTGGCCAACCTCGAGGGCCACGTGTCGGACGTGCAGGCCATTGGCTACTCGGCCGCGCGCCACCTGCTGCTGACGGCCGGCCGCGACAAGACCATGGTGTGGTGGGACGCCCAGACGTGGACGACGCTGCGCGTGGTGCCGACGTTTGAGCTGGTCGAGGGCGCGGGGTTTGTCAGTGACGATAAAGACGCCCTCGCTTACACCGTCGGCGCCCGCGGCCAGGTCCGCCTCTGGGCCGCCGAGACCGGCCGCGAGGTCACGGCCGAGCGCCCCGCCCGGCCCGAGGCCGAGGCCGTCGTGGCCGCGCTGTGGCGGCCGCGCCAGGCCACGCTGCTGTGCGTGTGTCTCGACCACACGCTGGCGCTGTACCGGCTGCCGGTCGGCGGTGCGGCGGCCGAGGCGGCGGCCCTCGCGTCCCCGTCGTTCACCGTGGCGGCCCCCGTCCGCCGCATCTCCGGCACCCACGACGACATCATGGACGTCGCCCTGCTGCTGCCGGACCAGTCGCTGCTGGCCCTGGCCACCAACACGGAGGACGTGCGCATCGTGTCGGCCGTCGCCGCCGACGGCGCCTACTTTGGCCAGGACGTCGGCCTGCTGTCCGGCCACAAGGACATGGTCATCGCCCTCGACGTCGACTGGTCCGGCCACTGGCTCGTCACCGGCTCCAAGGACAACTCGGCCCGGCTCTGGAAGATTGACTCTGATACAATTGGCGTCTGCCACGCCGCCTTTACCGGCCACGCCGAGTCCGTCGGCGCCGTCGCCCTGTCCAAGACGCCGCCGCCCGCCGACTCGGCTGCCTTTCGCATGCCGAGCCTCCACCCGCCCGCGTTCCTGATCACCGGCTCGCAGGATCTCACCGTCAAGCGCTGGGATCTGTCTGCTTCGGCCACCAAAACGTCCGGCGGCAGCAGCAGCCGCGCCGCCTTTACGCGCCCCGCCCACGAAAAGGACATTAACGCCGTCGACGTCGACGCCACCGGCCAGCTCTTTGCCTCGTCGTCGCAGGACCGCACCGCCAAGATCTGGTCCGCCCGCGACGGCGAGGTCCTCGGCATTTTGCGCGGCCACCGCCGCGGCGTGTGGTCCGTGCGTTTTGCCCCGCCCCACCTGCCGGCCGTGACCGCCGACGACGGCCGCGCCATCTCGGCCGCCGGCGCCGGCCTGCGCACGCGGCTGGTGCTGACGGCCGCCGCCGACAAGACGGTCAAGCTGTGGAGCCTGGCCGACTACAGCTGTCTGCGGACGTTTGAGGGCCACACCAACAGCGTGCTCAAGGTGGTGTGGCTGGGAGGCGAGACGATGGAGAAACCGGACGAAAGCGAAAGAAGCGAAAACAACTCTGTCCAAAACACATCCCCCCTCTTTGCCTCGGCCGGCAGCGACGGCCTCGTCAAGGTCTGGGACGCCGCCGTCGGCGAGGCCGTGTGCACGCTCGACGGCCACGAGGACCGCGTCTGGGCCCTCTCGCTGCGCCGGCCCACCGCCACCACCACGCGCACCCTCGTCTCCGCCGGCGGCGACGCCACCGTCACCTTTTGGCACGACACCTCCGCCGCCACCGCCGCCGCCGCCGGCGACGCCGCCCGCGCCCGCGTCGAGCACGAACAGGCCCTCGCCAACCTGCTCCGCCACGGCGCCTTCCGCGACGCCCTCGTCCTCGCCCTGCGCCTCAACCACCCCGGCCGCCTGCTGGCCGTCCTCACCGAGGCCTTTGCCGCCCAAAACGACGCCAAAATCGCAGACGTCGACGCCGCCCTCGCCGCCCTCGACGACGACCAGCTCTACTCCCTCCTCCTCCGCCTCCGCGACTGGAACACCAACGCCCGCACCGCCCCCGTCGCCCAGCGCGTCCTCGCCTCCATCCTCCGCGCCTACTCCCCCACACGCCTCGCCGCCCTCGCCCGTCCCTCCCGCGCCGCCCCCGACGCCGCCGACGCCCCCGCCGCCCGCCGCGCCCCCCGCAACATCAAGGACCTCCTCGACGCCCTCCTCGCCTACTCCGAGCGCCACTACCGCCGCACCGCCGACCTCCTCGACGAGAGCTACCTCGTCGACTACACCCTGCGCGAAATGGACGTCCTGCAGGCCCACGAGTCGACCGACGTCGTCATGGCCGGTGCTGACTAAGCGCTTCCTTTTCTACCTCCCGGCAGAGTCGCTTGTACGGATATAGACACGGCGTTGGACAGGAAAAAATAACACTTTGATTTTGAGTTTTTACTGCTTTGTTGTCTAAGCTGCGGCAGATATAGTATAAATTATCTAATGGCGAGCCTCCTCCCCAATCCCAAGGCTGAAAAAACATCTTCATATGCGTCCCTGAACTCCGCCTTTGTGGTTCCATGCAAAACGCAAATACAATACTAAACACAACTGCTTCCCGCCCTTGCGTTCGTCTTCCGTGGCTTTCCGTCTGCTTACCGCCCCCTCGTCATCATCATCGTGTAGCCCTCCCCATTTGACCTCTGTTGTACATGCTCAACGGCGGAAGGGCCTCATATATTGGAACCGTGCGTCTGCAAAGCCGGCCAGCCCGTGGCTGCACCGCTTATAAAATCTCCCGCAGCTTCTGCTTCGTCTCGGCCGTCAGCGTCGTCGGGAACTTGACATTGTATTTCACCACAAATTTGCCCCGCTGTCCCGGCTTCTTCGATATCGGCATGCCTTGCGACGGGTAGCTGTCGCTCGATCCGGGCTGCGTAGGGCCCGCCTTGTCAATGTTGAACTGCTTGCCGTCAATCGTCGACACCGTCCGCTTCCAGCCCGTCAACGCCTCCTTGAGCGTGAGCTCCAGGTTGAGCACAATGTCGTCGCCGTCCCGCGTGTAGAGCGGGTGCTTTTTCTGTTGCCTGGTTAGTATTCGTCTGCCACCTGTCATCTGTCATCTGTCATCGCCCTGGTGCCGCTTACCTCTTCCACAATAAACACCAGGTCTTGCTGGCCGCCCTCCTCCTGGTCGCCCACGCCCTTGAAGTGGATCTTGCTGCCCTTCTTCAAGCCCGGCTTGATCGGCACCTCCAGCACCGTGTCCGTCGTCGTCCGCTTGCCGTTGTCGTCAAACATCTTGCGCTTGACCTTCATCTTCTTCGTCGTGCCCTTGAACATCTCCTCCAGCGACACCGGGAGTGGCCGCTCCACCGTCGTCACCTCGGGCGTGTGTTGCCTCATGCTGCGCGCAAACGGATCTCCGCCTGCCCCACCAAAGCCCCCCGGCCCGCGAGACGTCCGCTGTCCACCGCCTCCGCCCGGCGAGCTGGAGTAAAAGTCGTGCATGCCATCATCTCCGCCTCCGCCGCTGGCCCGCATGAACTCGGCGAATATTGACTCGGGGTTGCTGAACTTGTGTGGGCCGCCGCCGCCGCCGCCTGTGCTGAAGCGGAACGTGCGTGCGCCGTCGCCGCCTGCGCCACCGGGCATCCCGCCGCCACCAAAGCTGAAGCCCTGGAATCCGCCAGGCATCCCGCCAGGCATGCCCCCAGGCATCCCTCCGGGCATCCCGCCGGCAAAGGGGTTGCCCCCGGCTTCGCTGGCTTCGGGGTACGGTGCGCCGCCGCGCAGGATAAACTCGAGGCCGTACGTGTCGTACGTCTTTCTCTTTTCTGGGTCGGACAGGATTTCGTAGGCTTGCGAGCACTCTTTGAACTTCTCGGCCGCCGCCGGGCTGTCCTTGTTCTTGTCGGGGTGCCACTTTAGGGCCATTTTCCTATCGTTTGTTAGCTGTTTGGGCCGTGGACATCTGTCGAGCGGACAAAACTTACCGATACGCCTTCTTGATCTCATCTTGCGACGCATCTGGCTTGATGGCCAGCTGGTCATAGAGCTTGGACTCCTTCACCATGTTGGCGGCTGTTTAAAGCACGTGAGTGTCGTATGATGTGCCAATGGTCGAACTTTCGGCACAACAAGAATGCGTGCCTGTCTGGGGGACAGAATCGGGTTGAGAGCAGGCAATGAGGAGGAGTGAGGTTGCGGTGCAGGTGTAGTGAGAATGAACTGCACGAGCGGTGAGGGATGTTGTGGCGGAGCGTGGTCGGTCCTCGTAGGAGATAAGTCGTGGCAAATCAGGGAAATACAGTCCAAAACTATCCAATCGGCAACAAGACAAAGTGTGTAGATTGATTGGATGTGGCTGTTTTGCTCAGCGCCTCCGGTCGGTCACTTTCAGCTGCAGTGACGTATATGAGCCGACGGAAGCAAAAGTTGAAATTGAACAGTGGCAATTGCTCTGAAACAATTGCAAAACAAGTCAGTCGTATCTCTGTCGTGAAATTCGTCGCGAGAATTGGGAGTTGTCGAAATAGGAAACAGAAGTAGAGGGAAAGCCGAGAGAAAGCAGCGAGAGGCCAAAGTACTCGTAAAGTGGCGGCAGTGCACAGAGCTAATAGAACTATGGGGGAAGCCCAGGACACTAGAAGGCCCTCGAGGCCACGGGTGGGATTTCGCGGTTAATGTAGTCGTGCAGTCAAGGCCGTGCTTGGGCCTATACGAGCGAATATACTGAGGGTGTGGGCGACGGAAGGAGGAAGGAAGAGAAGACTCGAGGAAGTCGTGGAAGTGGGCAGAGGAAGGTGGTGCACAAATGCTCTGTCTGCTCGGCGGGGAACGACCGGAACGAGGCAGGCTCGGTGGGGTAGCAGCTCATTCGCCATCGAAGCTTCTGGTGCCTACTGTGGGGACCTGGCGTCAGTGCAGGCCGGCCCACGCCCAAATATGCGTCTACGCGAAATCGTTCCATCGAGGCGCGTGACTAAGCAACCAGCTTCGAACGCGTGCCAGTCTGCCGCCTAGCCCATCCAGCCCATCGTCAACCTCTTGCGAAGCTTCCCACCCACGACAGGACCGCTGGACGAAGATCAAGAGTGCACATCAGTCGTCTCGTGTGCCGCTCCTTTCCCGTTTCTCGCTCTCCGCCGTTCTCGATCCGACGCGGACGGCCTTTTGTGTTTGCATCAAACTGATCCCCCCCCTCGAAAGCAACAGCTGTATTTTTCGCCATGGGCGCCGACCCCCAGTACACCAAGTGGCCGCTGCTGCCGCTGGCCCAGCATGTGTTCACGTTGACCAATCCATATGCGGGGCGGGCCGCGCAGCAGGCGGCGGTGAAGACGGTGCAGGACGCCATTACGGAGCACCAGATGGCGCCGCTGTACCGGTACCTGGCGCACCCGGTGGAGGGCGTGCTGAACGCGGTCGGGGGCGAGAGCAACGGGGCGGTGTCGGGGGCGACGACGGCGGCCGGGGCGACGACGACGGCGCCGCACATCCCGGCGGGACGGCCGCTGAGCCGCAAGTCGTCGGTGGTGGGCATGATTGCCAACAAGAACCCGACGGCCACGGCGGCGCTGGCGTGGGACGAGGGCCTGTACCAGACGCTGGCGGCGGCCAACGAGACGGAGCTGGCCGGGCTGCAGGCGGAGGAGGACGAGGCGACGGAGCAGGCGGGCGAGACGGAGATCCAGGCGGTGCGCGGCAAGCGGGCCGAGTTCTGGGCGCGCGTCGGCGACAAGGAGCGGGCGCTGGTGGCGTACGAGGCCATCCTGGACAAGACGGGCCCGCTGGGCGTCAAGATCGACATTGTGCTGGCGGTGGTGCGGCTGGGCCTCTTTTTCGGCGACAAGGTGCTGGTGCGTGGACAGGTCGAGCGGGCCACGGCCCTGGTCGACGCCGGCGGCGACTGGGACCGCCGCAACCGCCTCAAGGCCTACGAGGGCCTGCACCAGCTGACGGTGCGCGCCTACAGCGCCGCGGCGCCGCTGCTGCTCGACAGCCTCTCGACCTTTACGAGCTACGAGCTCTGCTCCTACAGCCAGCTGGTCGTGTACGCCGTGCTCGCGGGCGCCGTCAGCCTGAAGCGCGTCGACTTCAAGGCCAAGGTCGTCGACGCCCCCGAGATCAAGGCCATTCTCGGCGACGGCGAGGACAAGCTGCTCGCGCTCGCCGGCACGCTCTCGGCCGGGCCGGGCGCGGACACCAAGCTGACGGCCGACGACAAGACCGACAAGTCCGAAAAGGCCGAAAAGACCGAAAAGAAGACGGCCACGGCCGTCGTCAACCTCACCACGCTCGGCTCCTCGGCCGACCACGCCGAGGCCGACGCCGCCGTCGACTTTGCCCCCCTCGCCCAGCTCGTGGCCAGCCTCTACAACGGCCGGTACCGGCTCTTCTTCCAGGCCCTCGCCCAGGTCGAGGAGCGCTTCCTCACGCAGGACCGCTACCTGCACGAGCACAAGAGCTGGTTCATCCGCGAGATGCGGCTGCGCGCCTACCAGCAGCTGCTGCAGTCGTACCGCGTCGTCGGGCTCGACAGCATGGCCAACGACTTTGGCGTCACCGTCGACTTTCTCGACCGCGACCTCGCCAAGTTCATCGCCGCCGGCCGCATCCCCTGCACCATTGACCGCGTCACCGGCCGCGGCGTCATCGAGACCAACCGCCCCGACGACAAGAACAAGCAGTACCAGGACGTCGTCCGCCAGGGCGACCAGCTCATCACCAAGCTGCAAAAGTACGGCCAGGCCGTGCGTCTGCGGGGGAGCGAGCGGGCGTGAGCGGGCGTGAGCGGCCGCAGCAAGTATTATTTGGCTTTAGTGGAATCACGTTTGCATCACGTGTCTTGCAATCAATGTATCGGATCCTGGTGTGTTCATTTTAGTGAGCACTAACTTGGGTTGGTGAGCTGTCCTCTACCCAACTACCTCACCGGTACTGGTCCATAAACTCCTTGTGGAACTGCACAATGTTGCCCACCCACTCCGTCCCCGGCGCCAGAAACGTCGTGCGGAAGTGCAGCGTGCCCGGCTGCTGTCCAAAACCGCTGCCCGGCACCACACACACGCCCGTGGCCTCGAGCATGCGCATGCAGTAGAACTCGTCGGCCGTGCGGCCCTCGGCCGCCGCCGCCTCGGCCGCCTTGGCCGGCACCGTAATGGTCGGGAACAGGTACATGCTGCCCTGCGGCGGCCCGCACTGCACGCCCTCCATCTGGCCAAAGGCCTTGTGCAGGGCCACGGCGCGGTCGCGCAGGCCGCTGAAGATGGCGTGGTACTCGCGGTCGTACTGCTCAAAGCTCGGGTCGCCCGGCCGCGGCGGGTTGACCATGAGCTCGACCAGGCACTGCCCGATGACGGGCGCGCACAGCGTGATGCTGACAAACTTGTAAATCTCCGCCTGCACGGCCGGGTCGAAGCCGACGAGCTCAAAGTAGCCGCCGCGGTGGCCGCACTCGCCCACCATGCCCTTGGACACGGAGTGCAGCGACGCCAGCTCCACGTGGTCGTAGAGGCCGTCGGGGTGCTGCTGCTGCAGCCGCCGCAGCGCCGCCTTGAACGAGTGGAACTTGCCCTCGAACACGTTGGTCTGGTAGACCTCGTCGGCCAGCACCACCAGCTTCTCCTCGCGCGCCAGCTCCAGCACCGCCTCCACGTCGGCCTGCGCCAGCGACGCGCCCGTCGGGTTGCCCGGGTTGATCACCACGATCGCCCGCACGTCCGTGCCGGCCTCGCGCGCCGTCTTGAGCGCCGTCCGGATCGCCTCCATGTCCGTCGCCCAGTTGCGCTCCTCCTCCAGGTAGTACGGCACGCACTGCGCGTTCAGCAGCGACAGCGACGCCGTGTACAGCGGGTACTGCGGGATCGGCACCAGCACGCCCGTGTTGGGGCCCGCGCAGATGACGTGCAGCAGCGTGTTGACGCCCGACGACGCGCCCGCCGACAGGTAAATGTCCGCCTGGTCGGCCGGGAACCCGTCGCGGCGCTCCAGAAACTCCGCCACGTGCTGCCGGATCGCCGGCGCCCCGTTGCTCGCGCTGTACGCGCCCACCGAGCCCACCGCCTTGAGCAGCCAGCGCGCCCGCGCAATCACGTCCGGCTGGTAGCCCAGCACGTCCTGCAGCACGTCGGCCTTTTCCAGCAGCACCGGGTTCTCCATCAGGCTCAGCACCTGCCGGAAAAACGTAATCGGCTTCTGGTCCAGCTGCTGCGGGTTGCCAATGTTGGCCGAGATCACCTCCTTGAACGGCAGCCCGGCCGCCTTGGCGTCGCCGTCCGCCTTGGCCAGCCGCGCCCGATACTCCTCCGACTTGACCGCGAGCTCACCCCGCACCGCATACTTGGCCGCCTTCACATGCGGGTTGATGTTGTGGTGCCCGAGGCTCCGCACAGGCGTGGACGCAGACATGGCGGCGGCAGCGGATGATGAAATCGGTCGGCAACTCGAAACTGTGAACTGTCAAAATTTTTGCTCCTTGGCTTTTTGGCTGACTTTCGGCACACAAGGAAACACAACGAGGCAAGTCCAACAACTAGCGTACTTTGGAGGGGTGAATGAGCAAAGCTTCAATCCGCGCTATCGGACGATGGAACGTGAAAAGCGAGAAAAAAAAAACCTGTAGGGAAAGCACAAGACAAGGTGGGCGGGGGGGCAGCCGGCTTATAACACCAGCGGAAACCAAATCATGCACGAGGACAAGAACAGCCTCTCTGGGCCGCCTTGACCATTGAGGTAATTAAATCAGGCAGGAGCAGCCAGCAGTACCCCAGGTGCACCATAGAAAAAGACTCGGAGCACCCATCCCGCCCGCCAGGCGCACCTCCAAAATTCTGGTGACGCATCCAGTCATCCAGAGCGCGAGTCCGTGTTCACTACTCCCCCATACTTGGCTGCTTATCGCCTGATTCTCCCCCGGCCGTCATTCCATCCAGTCACTCGTGGCTGTCCCGCTGACCTGGGCGAATGGATAAGCAGCCGTTCGCTCCATCGGAGCATGACGTTTTGCCCAGAGATGCCTTGCAGCTCCTTGGCCCGGCTCGTCGCTTCTGATGCCTCCATCTGGCCATGGCCTCCATTTCCATTTTCGCTGATCCATCCTCGACTAGGGGACGGCTGGCCGAAACCGGGCGGAGAAAAAAAATTAATAGAAAAGCTGTCATAGGCAGCCTCTACCCAAACGCTTCCCCCAAAAGGGTACAATGCAGCCGCCGAGGATCAAACAAACAACCCGCCAAAGGTCGCATCAGATGGGGAAAAAAGCATACTCAACACCATTACCAAAACTCACCTGACGACACGGCCACAAGCGGGGTTCGTGGGGGCTGTGCCCCTGCTCTGCCCAGTGCTCTGGGGAATCGGGAGAGCATAACTGCGGAGAGAAATCAGGGGGAAAGAGAGCCAGCAGTCGATACCTCAGCTGTCATCCGCAGACGTAATTTTCTAATCTCGGCATTCACACAGATGGAGCTGGGGGGAAAATCCGCACCTGCTCTTATGGGAAATACGGAGTACGAGTAGACGCACACAGAATTGTCCTTAAAATCCCCTGTCACCGCTCGTCGCACATTGGCACCTCCTCCATATTTTTCTCCGTCAACCGGACCGTCCAGCGCGCCGCCCTAGTAAACGGCGCCTGCAGACGCTGGAGCTTGTGCAAAACAGCGCCTCGCCGCCGAACTGCGGAACCTGGAATCCTCGAAACCTGCCAGGATAAGATAAGAGCTCTCTGGTCCCACCGGGCCGTGCAACCAGACTTGCGGTGCATGTGATTGGTGGGCATCGCCGCATCCAGACCCACAATCCGTAGAACCAGCGGGATGCATTTTTCTCCGCCTGACTGCCAACATCGAACGCACCACCACCCAATCTCGCAGACGTCGACACCATGGCCAAGAAGGGTGAGCGCCCATCCCGCATCCTCTGCCGACATCCGACCCGGCGTTCCTGCCACGCAGTGAAACATGGCCGCTGACCCCCCGCAGGGAAAACTCGCACCATCTCGGTCCGCCTCATCTCCATGGCCATGACCGGCTTCTTTTACCAATTCACGCGCCCACGCACGTCCACGCCGCTGAGCATGCTGAAATACGACCCCGTCGGTACGTTTCCATCGCTATCCCGCGCCGCTCCCACGCCGCCCTCGTGCTAACACGCTTGCCGTGAACCAGTCCGGAGAAAGGTCCTCTTTCTCGAGCAGAAGCGGAGGGCCAAGTGATCGCGACCACCACACAACCCAATCCTTGCGCTTGTTTGGGGGGGCTTCCTCGCGTCACCAAAGAAAAATTGTACGACATATTTGATGGCATCCACAGGCGTTTGGGTTTCTGGGTTGGGCACTGCTGTACTATCTACGCTGAATAAGAAAGCTTTGAGCAGTACAAGTCGCCGCACTTGGGACAAGACCATGCAATTGCGCGTGTTTCTTCAGGTCAACTCTGGCTTCGGCCTTGTGCTATCTGTGCAACCCCCCTCAGGCGTAGCATGAACCCTTGTGACCTCGTCTACCCCTCGATCCTCTGGAGTGTACTCGTAGTCTCTCCTTCTGCCTCGTCAAGCTTTGTCGAAGCCTGGTTGAAGGGTCTGACCGGGTACATAATGCCGGAGCTGCTCCCACCCTGCCCATCCATATCGACAGAGTGTGGTCGCTTTCTGGTTGCTCTCTGCCGCGCTGGACGCCCCCCCTTCCTGGCCTTTTGCATTTGCACTGCTCCGGGGCTGGAATCCGGAGCGGCACCGGAGCGTTTGGCGCTGTCCGGCGTCCCTTTGCGTAACTCCAGAGGACTTTGCATGGTGCCGGTTTTCTGCTCAGATCCGAAGCCGCTCTGTTTGTCGTGCCATGGTGGGGAAATCACGTCTTGGTCCTCCATAAACAACGTGGTTTGGCTATTTGCCGCCTCGATCTTTAGCTGTTGGTCGTGTGTTGAGTCTTTTTCGAGCAACTTTCGTCCAAATCCCTGCTGTTCGAAATACTGCCGCAGTTGGGTCAGAATGGCCGTGGCGTGTTCGGCCTCTTCTATCCCGGCATTCGCAGAATTGTTCCGACTGATCAGTATTAATTTTTCAAGCCGGACTTCCATTCCGTCAATATGCTCGAGATCCTCCATCCAATTCCTAAGCTGGTCGAATAGCAGCCGAATCTTTTTGGCGGATTCTTGCGCGCAAGCTTCAAGATTAGAATATTCTTCGTTCTTGGAAATCAATGCATTTTCCAGTCTCGAAACCGTATTGTCCTCCCGGCTCTGTGCTTGCTCCATTTTCAGTGTCATTTCATCAACCACTTTCCGCAGCGCCTGGTTGCCGCGTCGAGCTTCGGCCAGTTCCCCATACAATGACTCTTTCGTCTGCAAATCCCACCGGTGGTTTTCTTCGGCCACAGACATTGACTCGTTGATTTTTCTGAGCTGCTTCTCCAACTGCTGCCGTTTTAGACGCTCTTGCTGAAGCTCGTTTTGCATCTGCTGCTTGTTCTCTTCAAAGTTTCTTCTTGCCTCTCTGTTGGATAACTCAGCAGCCTGGTCCAGGATTCGTCGATATTCATCCTCGCGCTTCTGGTGTGCCTGGCTCAGGTTTTGGATGTCGATGGAGAACCTCTCTGCCGTGGCTATCAAAGCAACCTCCTTGTCTTGAATATGCTCTTCCAGCGTGGCAATCTTGGCTTTCTTTTCCTCAATGTCAATCTCTTGTTTGATATTCCTCTCCTGTAGAGACTGAAGCGCGGACTTCATCTCCGGAGTGTCTCGGAGCATGTTCTGTAATGCCGTCATGTGTGAACGTAGATAACCGATGAGCTCCAATTGATCCTTTGCTGTCTGCTCTTGTTGTAGTAGCTTGTTCGAAACCTCCACGTAATCGATTTCCCGTCTTTGGCAGAGGTCTGCATAAGCCTGGCCATCTTTCGTCGTGACGTCTACCTTTTGCAATAGTTGCTCCTGACATGTCGCCAACTCTTGATGCAGACTTTTCATGTGGTTGCCAAGCTCATCTATCCATCGCATATCGGACTCGTGTCTAGAAAGTTGTGCCTTTTCTAGATTCGAAGCAACCCTGATGGCTGTTAGTTAAAGCGTCTCTAATGTATTGGCAGTGGATAATTATACTGCAACGATTGCTCTTCACTGGACGCTCTAATCGATGCAAGAATTTCAAGTTGCTGTTGAGACACGACAGACTGGGAACTGATTTGGCCGGAGACCGTATCCAGTCTGTTTGTGTTGCTCAATGTTATTGTTTGCTCCTTCTCCCGCACATTTGTACACTTACCCAGCTGTATATTTAGCGTCTCTGGCCCGGGTTTCGTTGGAGATCTGGCAAATGAAATCGTCTAGCTTTTCCATTATTCTCTTAACACAAGCACCGAGAGCCTGAAAGGTCTTTTCCGGAATGTTGTCAAGCTGTCGTGATAGTTGGGAAAGTATTGCCTTTTGAGAATGCACTTCTGCGTCGCGCAGCCTGACCTCGTGCGTGAGGTCCTCTATTCTCTGACAGGCTATATTTGTTAGTTAGAAGACCTTGAGGCCTTGCATACATACTTACCAGCATTGTTTTGTAGCTTGCTTTGTGCAAAAGCCTTGCGAAGTTCGGTATGCGAGGATCTCAGTTTCTCATGCACTTGCTTCAACTCCATTTGCGCATCCTTCGTGGCACCGTAGTCATCGGCGGCTCTCTGTAGGGCGGCGGAGACTTCTCCCCTGAGGCTCTGCTGCTCTTCCACTGCTTGACGTATGATGTCCCGACAGTTTTGAAGTTTTTCGTCGATTTTCACTCGAGTCTCGGAACTTTGTTTCAACTTACGCTCCAGCTCTTCATTCCGCTGCTTGATCTGTCTCTTTTCGACATCTAGGGAATTTGCTACCATCTCGGCGTCGTTCAAGGCAAATCGTAGCTCTGTGAGCTCCTGCGACTGAGATTGTATATGCTTCATCATATCGAGGACTTTCATGTCAAGGGCGGTTGGGCCGTTGGAGTCTCTAGGTTGACCATTTCGCACATCGCTCTGATCCTTGACCTGGCTCGGTGCGAACCCGGAAAAAGAGCCGGCTTTGATATGTTGACGAGCGGTGAGACCTCCTGTATCAAGAGCTATTAGTATAAAGACCGAGGAGTCGCTTGAATCACTTTGTACCGAGTCTTGGTTGCTCCGTCCCCAACGTATAAAGCTCAAGCTGACCTGCCATCGGCCTTCTTGTTGCTACGGGCGTTTCTGGCACGAGGTTCTCCATAGCTGTTTGTCGAAGCCTATTTGGTGGCCACAGTCAAATTTATGCTTGATTTCCATAGACTATGTAGCACCCCAACTTGTCATAGTCTAGGATTGAAAATTTCTAGCTGAAGACTTTACAGTCTTCTGTATTTCCATTTACGGAAGTTACGCATGTGTTTGGTGAGGAAGGCGCGAGCGCTGCTTCTCCTAGAGGCAGTTCAGCCCCACATGCTTAACCCCCAATTTATTCATATCGTGAAGACATCAGCCACGATGTTCCGCAAGCGACTCATTCGACGGAACAGCACATGCAGGAAACAAGTCCAAAAATAAAACGGCTGCTTGGCATATTGTGGATTCTAAAAATTGCGAAACGGCTCTAGTTTTGGGTCTGGCCGCGGCGAGGCGTTGGGCTGCATGTGCCCCTGCTCCCTTTTGATCTGACAAGACAGAAGATCATCGAGTCTGGTGTGCTGCCAGGGGTGAGTGTCTGCAGCCGCCGCCTCAATGTGATCCCCCTGTCACGCTACTTGTGGTTGGCCGGTGCGATGTGGTTCCCGCATTTGTGGGTACCGTGACAGGGCCCGGCGCTTGACGAGAGAGGGCCAAGCCTCTTGCACCTGCATGTGCACCAATCACAATGCTTAGGTGCCTTTGTGACTGCCGGCCACATCTCGACCGCTGTCAAGCAGAGCGACACACATCCCACAAGCACCCAATCGCGTGGCCGTGTGCTGAGACGGACATGGGTGTTAAGAGTGACAACCTGGGGGGTTACTCTGGAGGGGATAGTACTCGTAGCATTCGTAGTGATGAAAGTGTACACCGCAGAAAAGAGACCGGGCACACGCTAATAATGCGAAGTTGAGGCATGGCAGATGCGAAGGAAATAGGCATAGGCGCCTTCCGGTACCCTACCACTGGTACTATATACAGGTCTTCTTCGTCCTTTTTTTTCTGTCCAGCCCACATCCATCTGCCGATTATCGTCTGTTTATTCCTGCTTCTCGTTTCTTGTACGCTTCTTTCGCCGCTGGACGTGCTTTTTCATTTGCCCATATACCGCCCACAATGTCGGCCACTTCGTCATCTTCCTTCCCCCTCGCGACCGAGGATCCATACACAGGCGCCGATGGCAGCTCTGCAGGCACTGGCGTCGACGATGATGGAGGCGCATCTGGGAGCTCCAGCTCGAACATGGGCATCTCAAGCGGAGGTCTCATTGCCATCATTGTTGTTGTCGTGGTCGTCGCAATAGTTGGAGGTGAGTCTTCTTGCCTGCCCCCTTCCTCTGATATGCAGCTCACACCCGGCAGTCACATCTGCGGTTCTGTTCTACCTCGCGAAGAAGCGCGAATGGAAAGTCCGAGAGAGCATCCGGCGGTCCGCCAGAAAGGTGGTCAACGCCCTGACACCCCGGCGCAGCGAGTTCCCCAGGTCGGTCAAGGATGGAACTCCCGGCTCCAGCAAGGGCCGAGGCCGGGTTCGCCTGAGCGATGTGCCACCAACACCACGCCTGCCGGTCGACTTGGAAAAGGGTCTTGGGAAGCCGATCAAGAAGAAGTATAATTTTAGCCGAAAGTAGACGACACCATGGAAGAGACGATGTTCCGAGAGACGACAGATGACGCGGACGAGACAGTTGTGCAAGGACTGAGAAGAGCGAGAAAGACGTGCCGAGTATGGCCTTTGGGGTATCGTGTTTTGAGGAGGGCAGCGTGGCTGGATATTCGCCCGCCATCCTTGTATGAGTAGCAGCTTCTTCCAGTATTCTATTTCTTGAAGTTCCGAAACGTGTTGCCGCTGGCGCTCCGTCGGCCTTTGTTGTCTCGCCGCGGCGCCGGTTCTGCAGCGGGTTCCTCCTCCTCCTTCTTCTTGGTGGACTGAGGCACAAAGGTGACCTGCCGTTCGCCCACGACGCGGCTGCGGACAGCCATGGACTTGCCGCTGCGGTCCGCGGCATCCATCCGTTCTGCCCGGGCGCCAAACGTGGTGTCTTTCGACCGGCTGCTGCCCTGGCGCGTTGACGAAGACATGCGCATGACCACGTCGCCGTCGGTCTTGCCGGCAGGCTGTCGGATGTTGTCGCCGTCGTCGCTCGAGTCGTCGCTGTCGTCCGGCCTGGCGTCCGAGGGCTTGGGGTAGATCTGCTTGCCGTCGGAATCGACCCTTGTGCTCGGGTTGAGCGCCCGGAACTCGGCACTGTGCTCGTCGATGGCAAACTCCTCGTCTTCGAACAGGCTCTTGAAACGCGGGTCGCCCAGAGCACCGGCTTCCAGATCGATCGTCTTCCTCTTCTCCTGCTTCTTGAGCAGCTTGTCGACCAGCTTCTGGTTGACCTTGACCTTTTTGTTGCCGCGGATGCGGCTGGACCGCTCCTTTTCGATCCGCTCCTTGACGCGCTTCTCCCGCTCCTCTTCGTACACATACGGGTTGGCAATGAGGCGGGCTTGGTCGTAGAGCTTGCTGGCGACAAAGTAACCGTGCATGTAGGGCCGTAGCAGGTTGGTCTTGCCAATAAGATGCGCCAGACTGAGCGCGCGCAGCTCGGGGAGCGTGAGGAACTTGAAGTTGTCGTACGTCGTGGTCGACACCTCTTCGGCCATCTCGTCGACAAGGCTCTCCAGGAATGTGCACCACTTCGGAGCAGGTCCCTAAGATCTAGTCAGCACAAGTCTCTCGCTTCGACAGACGGGGGAAAACGCACCAGCATGGGGATGAACCACGCGTGCTGCTGCCTGCCCTCATTGGCACTGAGCAGCATGCCCGAGTTCGGGCAGTGTGCCACCATGTTGATGTCAGCCTCGGGTTCGATGGTCGTCCACGGCTCGCCGTCGATTTCGTCAAAAATCTTGATCGCGCGCTTGTCCGACGCCAGGATCTTCTTCTCCTCGGATGCCGTCGTCAGGTGCATCAGGTTCTTCACGGGATATCCGAAGCCAAGATCCTTGGTAAGCAGAGGCGTGGGCCGCCGCAGATCGTACAGCTGCACGATGCCGGCGCTGGAGCCCATGGCTAGGGACAGGCCAGAGCGGGAGTAATCCAAGGCCGTGATCTCGCCGTCGTGGGTCTCCAACGTGGCAACCCGAGCCCGGCTCCGGGAATCCCAAAACTCGACCGTGCCGCGCGACGTGCCAAAGGCCGCGAGGCCGTGAGTGTCTTCTGCAATCGCGGCCACATTCACACAGCCAACGCCGATGCTCCCTTGCAGGCCGCGCTCAATGCCCTCGTCGGCCCCCAAGTCGATCTGAAACGACTTTTGGAATCTTCCGAGCTCCTAAAGCACGACAGGTCAGCATACAGACGGAGGAGAGTCCAGCGTACGAGGCTGAGCATACCAAGTTCAGACGGAACACTTCGCCAAATCCGTCCGCATCCAAGCCTGCTGCGGGCACAAGAACCTCTGTTGAGCGGCGCTCATACACGATATCCCGGCCAAACCGAGGGATTCTCAGCTGGAAGTGACATCCTGCCTGCGTATGGAACTCTATCCTCCGATCCTCCTGAAGGTGAACTGTAAAGACAAGAGTCAGAGGTCTGCTAACAAGGTCGTCCCGTGGAAGAAAAAGATGACGTACTCGACTTGGTATAGTCGGAAGAGCAGAGAACGAATTTTGTGTTTAGAGAGATGGTGTGGCGGGAAAACGAGAGCGAAAGTTGGTGCAAGTTGTGGACGTGAAATTGGGGCTGCGAAAGTATGGTTAGCCTTGGAGGGAGGCGATCGAGGCCGCGAATGCAGGCAACAAAAGGACGCATACCGGAAAGGTGCCAGTGGACATGGCCCACTCGCCATCATCAGAGACACGGATGCAGCTGCTTGCGCCGGTGAATTCAAAGTCCTGCAGAAGCTCGAGGCGGTTGGCAAATTCGGGATCGTGCTTGAGACTGCGCTTCTTCTTGCTCGCCAGCCATTCGGGGAGGGATCTCGAGGACGGCCCCGACACCGTGTACACAGGGACAGTTCCGGCGTTTGCGAGCTTCATCGTGGGCGGCTGCTCGTCGAAATCGGCTGGGACGAGGAAAGAAGTCTGGCACGAGAAAAAGTTGCGAGGAAAAGATAGCAAAAATGTTTAGAGAGGCCTTATCGATACGGAGATAAGAAAATATTATTGCGCTAAGCTACTCCTGGATATGCGCCTGGATTGTTCGCGGCGGCCGCCAACCGATGGCAGAAAGTAACCAAGTCGTCCAGAAAGCCGCGCTGACTTGGGTCTTTGATTCGCAACCGGACAGCAGGAAAACAGGAAAACAGTACCCCCTCGTTCTCCTTCATATCTCGCCCTTGCACAGGTTCTGTAATTATCGCCACTGACGCTGGGTCCTCGTTAAGCATGTTCATTATCTCCATATTTCACAAACGATCGCCCAACTTTTTTCCCCAATTCTCTTGTTAAAGGCATAAATAAGGCGATCTTGCAGGCCAATATTACGAGGCCAATTATATAATAGCATCCGCCCTTTGGACTATTTGGAGCTTGTAAAGAGTGTTATACGTCAGGGTTGTAGAAAAACAGTACAGAGTACGGAGTACTGCTCAAACATTTGGTGACAGCCGAGGTCGGTACAGGCCCTTCTTGTACGGAATTGATTTTTCCGCCTCGAGATGGACAATTGATACTTGCTTCGGCCGAAGCGATTCTCATACGCGACTGGGAAAATAGTATGCGCTGCCTCGAATCCGGTCCAGTCGTACTGATCGGCAACCACATTCTCGATCGCCGGTTTCGTTGTCATGGATGGCGCTCGAAGTAAGAAATCTCAGTGTCTAACGATTACACGTCGTTACGTATTTTGGTTTGAAGTGGTTTGCGCTGTTTTCTTTTACTCTTACGGTGTTGGCGCTCAAGACATAATCGTCGCTGGGCAGTGTCCTTGTTTGACGTGATGGCAAGTCTTAAGTAAGTCTTTTGACCACAGGGTTGCTGAACTATAGAGGACATCTGCCGCAGGTCGACGGTGGTGAGACGAGCGACCCGCCGTGGCCAGCCGATTGGTTTGTGTTGTGGATGCTCCAAACGAAGAGGACACGATTGAATGTTAGGTAAAGTCAAAGTGAGAATACACCAGGGTTGGATGTGACAATGTTTGCGAGAATTTTGTGGAGGCTTTAATTTGGTTGTGTCTGGGGAAAAAAGAGCCGTGTCGTCCCAACGAAAACAGGCCATTCCGGTATGGCGGTAACAAACCAAGCGAGTACGAGGCCGGTACCAACTGAGCGTTCTCGCCGCGCTGTACGGAGCATTACGTCGCAGGCTGTACGAATACTCGTAGTTCTGCCATGGGTTCTATCCTACTTGAAAGAACCATAACAAGTGACAGACGCGCTAAGGATGAAAAAAGGCAATTTTTCCTCATTCCGTCTTGTCCGTCCGCGGTCGTTGGGGCTTGCATGGGGCCTAGTGTCGGCGCCGCGCCTGCTATCTCTGGGCTAAACGGTCGTTTCATGTTCCTGCCCGTCACCGTATGTACTCGTCTCGTACAGTGCTAAACATGGGCCTGCCGGGAACGGCCCAATAATAACGGCACGGCAGGCACAATAGGACAATCTTGACCGCACAATATCATGTGAAAGACAATTGTTTCGCTGGAACTTGCCGAAACCATGGCCCGCGGTACTTGCCTAGCAGAACCAGGCAAGACAAATCGAGTGACCGCAGGGTCGAGTGGGCAGACAGCAGTGCCATGGCAGATGACAGGCACAGACAGCCCGGACGCGCCAGCTGGTCGGATTCTCTGAAATGCGACCCTGCCCCTACGGGCCACGACGGCCCATTGTGGTCTCGTAATAACCGGAGGCGGATGCAAAACCTCGCAAAAAATTTCCAAAATTTCCCAAATTTCCAATTTTTCCATGGCCGACCTCGCAACCTCAAACGTGGCCCAGCGGCGGCCCTCATCGCTCGGAAAGCAAGGAGAACGAAAATGAGCAGCCTCGTTTCATAACGCAGAGACTGCATCTTCCGAACCCCACGTTTCTGTGGTCTACCCTCATCTCCGCCCCCTGTCGTCCCCCCCCTCCCCTCCCTTTCCCCCCTCTCCCCTCCACCCTCCCCCTTCCCATCGCTTGTCGAGATGTACGGTACGCGTCCCTGGGGCTGGCCGTGCGACAGCAGCAAGCCCTCGTAGTGGCGCATCGGAACACCAGACGAACAGGCCTCGAGGCGCCTCGTCGTAGATCAAATCTTCCGGGTGTTATCTTGGGCCCGCTAGGAACCAGGACGGGAGAGCCGAAGAACAGGCCAGACCCAGGCCTTTCCTATCTCAGGATAATACAAGTACGTACGAGTAGAGCAGTCGTGCACAACAGTGTGGCTCTGGCACTTCTCCCGTCTGCAACAGGCAAGTACGAGAGAATACTTCCGTATCTCGCAGCCCCACTCCTCCGTTACGCAACGGGCTCGCGCTCGCTCGCAGCTGCCGTTACGGTTGGTCAAACCGGTCCCCACCAAACGTAGTGTCGTCTCGTCTCTGAACGCCTCTCTTCCTCTCTGGTCTGAATCCAATCATTCCCGGCAAATCAGTTTCTTCAACAGACACGTCCACGGCGCACCGCCTGCAGCCCTTCCCCCCCCTCCCTCCCCCCTTCCCGGATCCGAAACCAGCCCACGTCCAGCCCATCCCGCCATTTCTGGGCCTACATTGCCTCTAGGCGCCCTTCTGCCCACCAAAGCAGTGCTCCTTCCCTACTAGTCTGCACATCTCCGTTCCCGATCGGCCCACAGTTACCCTTTCCATTTCAGGGCATTGTCCAGGACGCAAAGAGCCCAAAACCGAAGGCGCACGCCCCCCCCTCTCTAGGCCGAGAGAAAAAGAGCAAACAGCAAGCAGCACCCACCAAGGCCCCAAAAAGCCGCCTGTCAGCCCACATAGCCCACCAATCCATCCCCGACACTACGAGTATTATCCGCACCCTCTTTGTCTCCTGCGTCGTTCCGTTCAACGCTGCCCTTCCCTCCACTTTCTCTGCCATTAGCCTGCTCCGCCTTCCGGTGTACCATGGACGGAGGCGGCAGCCAGAGTCTTAACACGCAGTCTCGTCGACGCCTCACCAAGCGACCGCCCGCCACCGCCCGCTCCCAGACCAACTCGCTCAGTATCGATGGGCGCACCCTCGACGCGCAATCGCTCCAGAGCCAACGCAGCTCCACGAGCCTGAGGCGCGCCCCCAGTGCTCCCCAGTCCCGCTCCCACGGCGATCACCGAGACCACGGCTCTGCCTCGCCCGGCTCTTCGCCTCGCCGTCTGCCTGCTGCCGCCCCCGCCGGCTTCTCGAATCCGTCGCCCGTCCTCCCGGCCGCCGACTTTCTCTCCTCCGACTACTACCACCCGCCCCAGCACTACCACGCCCACTACCTCCCCTCGGTCGACGCTGCTGCTGCCGACGCCGCTCTGCGCCGTCATCGCGTCTCCGACCCCCCCTCTCTCTTGGCCACCGGCCACGGCGGCGCCCTCACGTCCACCTCGGAAGACTTTGTCGGTGCTCCCTTTGACGGTGCCGCCATTCTGAACCGCATCGACGAAACCGCCATCGCCTCTCCTCCCGCCCCGCCCGCTCGCAGCGCACCCTCCCCTCCTCGACATCCTCCCCTCGCCGCCATGTCCTCGCCACAGGCACAGCAGTTCGGCGCCTATGCCGGCTTCATCACGCCCGCCATGACGTCCCACCCCGCCACTTCCACAATCATCTCCGCCCCCGCTTCTGTCGCCGTGTCGCCCTCCCCGTCCGCCGACACCGCCGAGAAGGTCTCCTCGGCCCCCCAGATGAGTGCCGGCCCCTCGCCCAGCTCCTCGAAGCGTTATTCCGACGAGGCCAGGGACCTCAAGGCCCCCTCCATGCTGCGCAAGAAGTCGGGCTTCTCTGCCTTGATGACCAGCCTGGTTGGCTCGCCAAAAAAGCCCTTGATCTCCGCCCCCGAAAATCCTGTCCACGTCACGCATGTGGGCTACGACAGCAACACGGGACAGTTTACGGTACGTGTCTTCCACTGCTCCTATCTCATCCCATCTAACCATTCTCTTCCAGGGCCTGCCCAAGGAATGGCAACGGCTGGTCAACGAGAGTGGCATCACCGAAAAAGAACGCACCCAGAACCCAGAAGCACTAATGCAGGTCATCACCTTCTACAAAGAGACCACGGAGAAGCCGCAGGAGGACCAGGTTCTCGAAAAGTTCCACGATGCTCGTCCGAGCATGCTGCAGGTGTCGCTGCCACCATCGTCGGCCGCCCAGTCCGCCGTCTCTCCAGGCGGCTACATGGCCATGCCGTCGCTCATCAGCCCGCCCGCCAGCCCCCGCTTCCCGATTGTCGGCCACTACGGCAGCTTTGAAAACCCGCGCTCGCCGCCACCCGTGCCCAAGACCCCCGTTGGCATGCCGATGAAGGACCTCAACCTCGTGCCCAACCGGCGAGCCCCGAAGCCGCCCGTGAGCCTGCCCTCACGCTCCGCCCCCCATCCTCCCTTTAAAGATTCGGGTATTGGCATGTCCCAGCAGCCCGATGATTCCGCCTCCGGCGCCATCACCTCTCCGCACAAGGACAACGTCCCGATGCTCCCCGAGGAGCATCGGTCACGCTCCAACTCGCGCGTCACCGCGCCCTACAACCCTGGCCTGAGCTCTGCGCAGACCACCGCCCAAGCAAACGCCCAAGCACAGGCTGCTGCCTACCAGCAGCAGCTGCTGCAGCACCAACAAGAGCAGGCCGTTGCGCAGGCGCAGGCTGCCATGAACAGCCAGCTGGCACGCTCTGCCAGCAAACGCCAGCAGCAGCAGCAGCAGCAGCAGCAGCAACCCGCCGTCCTGCAGCAGCAACCCACCCCCCCACACTCGCAACACCACCAGCTCACCCGCTCGCCAGACCACAATGGCAATCTACGCTCACCACATGGCCAGTACCCACCAGCCGTCATCCACCAGCAGCAGCCGGTGCAGCAGCCGCAGCAGCAGCTGCTCATGAACCCGCCAAAACCACGGCAACGACCCCGCGCAAACACCGGCAGCGACATTGTTTCCAGGTTGCGCCAGATCTGCTCAGAGGGCGACCCACGTGACATCTACCGCGGTCTCTCCAAGATCGGCCAGGGTGCTTCAGGTGGCGTCTACACCGGCTTCGAGCGAGGCAGCAACCGGCTCGTGGCTATCAAACAGATGAACCTGGAGCAGCAGCCGAAGAAGGACCTGATCATCAACGAGATCCTCGTCATGAAGGACAGCTCGCACCCCAACATTGTCAACTTCATCGACAGCTACCTCTGCAGCGGCGAGTTGTGGGTCGTCATGGAGTACATGGAGGGTGGCAGCTTGACCGACGTGGTCACTTTCAACATCATGACCGAGGGCCAGATTGCCGCCGTCTGCCGAGAGACCCTCAAGGGCTTGCAGCACCTGCACTCCAAGGGTGTCATCCACCGAGACATCAAATCCGACAACATCCTTCTGTCCATGGAAGGAAACATCAAGCTGAGTAGGTTCCCCCTTATAATCATGGCCTCCCGTCTGTCCTGTTTCCCCCACTAACCGCCCTCCTCTGTGCAGCTGATTTCGGCTTCTGTGCTACGATCAACGAGGCCCAGAACAAGCGAACGACCATGGTCGGCACCCCGTACTGGATGGCGCCCGAGGTTGTCACGCGGAAGGAGTACGGCCGCAAAGTCGACATTTGGTCTTTGGGCATCATGGCCATTGAAATGATTGAAGGCGAACCGCCGTACCTGACCGAGTCGCCCCTGCGAGCATTGTGGCTGATCGCTACCAACGGGACGCCGGTTATCAAGGACGAGCAGAACCTGTCTGATGTCTTCCGGGACTTCCTCTACTTTGCCCTCAAGGTGGAACCCGACAAGCGGGCCAGCGCCCATGATCTATTACGGGTACGCACCCTCCCCATCTCCTGTATTTTGACGGTGACCAGAGATCACTAACACTCCTCCGCAGCATGATTTTATGAAGCTTTGCGTCGATTTGACACAGCTGTCTCCTCTGGTTCGGGCTGCCCGCGAAGCGAAGGCCCAGGAGAAGGCCCGGAAAGGCCAATGATCAATGATTAACAGCTGCGGACTGTTCTCCGCCCCGTCGCTTTGGGCTGCTTATTTTCTATAAATGTAGACTGTCTGCTTTGGGGAGAGGGGAAGGGGTAAAAAGCCTGGGAGCGTATGCCAGCGATAGAAATTAGCTTCTGTCGCGTAGGTAGAAAGTTGGTGCGAGTGTGTAAATAACCGTATCTGGGGAAAACACTGCCATTCTTTCTCTCGAGACTTTGGAGCTTGACTTTTTGGTTCGAAATAACGTGCTTCTACTATTTATCAGCCTCTCCATTGGGGCACTTGTAGCCATGTCCGCGATAGCTCGGCCCGAACCTGAATAAGCGCTGCGTTTGAACTGACGGGACAGACGAGCTTTGCCATATCTGTCACTGTTATCTATATGACATTGAGGCATTTATAGTTACGGCTGCATTCATATGATCGAAACAAGATGCTCTGCAAACTTGGCCAACTGACATGTCAAAAGATCAAACAAGCATCATCTCAACTGGCCATATTGCGTCCCTCACATTCAAATGAATTCAAATATTATGAAATGGGTCTGGAGTGGAGTGACATATCAAAACCTTCCTTGGGTGGTGGTGTTCCAGAACCTCCCCCTATTGCCGTAAGCGCTCGCGAAATGTTCGTAGAGCGAAAGCATCCATGTTCACATAATAAAACCAAAAACACCTCTGCCTCGGGCCCTCCAGATCTATCGCCCGTTTGTCGCTCGGATGGACTGCGCATTCATACGCAGAACTTAACATAGCCAGTCGGGCTCATCTCAGTAGAGCGAGTAGCCGCCATCAATGAGAACGTCGGCCCCAGTCATGAAAGAGCTAGAGTCGGAAGCAAGGAAAACACACAGCCCGTTGAGCTCATCGACGTTGCCCAGGCGGTTCTGGGGAGTCATGCTGCGCCAGATCTTCTTCTGAGCATCGAGAGCAGGGACCTTGTTGAGAGCAGTGTCCATGTAGCCAGGAGAGATGCAGTTGACGCGAATGTTGTACTTGGCCCACTCGGCTGCCAGAGACTTGCCGAGCTGCGCGACTCCGGCCTTGGAAGCATTGTAACAGCTCTGCTCCTGCGGGTAGTTGACAATGGTGCCCGACATCGAAGCAACCAGAACAATGGAACCGGGCTTGCCGGCAGCTATCATAGCGCGGCCCACGGACTGGGCCATCAGGAAAGAACCGGTGAGATTGATATCGATCAGGCGACGGAACATGGCCGGGTCATAAGTCTCGGCCTTGATGTTGGAATCGGCGATGCCGGCCGAGTTAATGAGCACATCCGGAGCGCCATACAGATCAACAATCTGATCGACAGCGGCATTAATGGCATCCCCATCGCGCACGTCGACTTTGAAGAAGGAGATGTCGATGCCGGACTTGCGGTGCAGCTCCTCGGCAGCTTCATCCCCGAGTTCTTGGTTGGCGTCAAAGATGACGATAGCCTTCGCGCCAGCTTCGGCGCAGGCCTGAGCCATGCTGTTACCGAGTCCCCGAGCACCACTACAAATCAGTCAGCCATAGTTCACGGATTTGGCTCCCTCAAAGCTTACCCAGTAACAATGACCACCTTATCCATAACGGTCATCTTCTGCAAGGTAGGCGGCATCGACTTGTAGACCCCAGGGTTCAGAGGAGTGACGTCGACATTCTCGGGATCAGCTTCAAGTGCAGTTTGCTGCGCCTTTCCACTGACGGGAATGCTGAAGTGGTCGGAGCCCGCAGCGACTCCCTTGCTGTCAGGGCTGTACACAGAAACAGGGACTTCAGTCTCCTTGATAACTCCAGTCTTCTTGAACGTGAGCCGGGTCGTCACAGACAGAGCCCGAGCCTGAACAGGCACACGGTAAACAGGCTTCACAAGAGCGGAACGAGCTGTAGCAGCGAGGCGCATAGGGCCCGTGACAGAGCGCATAAAGGCCGACATTTTGTAGAGATGGGTGTCGCGTCAAACCTTGTCAAAGTGAGGGCAGTCAAAGATCCAAGTGAAGAAAATCCGAATGCCAATGGAAGAGCCGAGACACAAGGCCTGCAAATATATGTGAAGGTACAATAAAAGTACCTGAGCTCCTTAATAGCGACAACAAAACTGCACTGCTGAATAAAGCGGCTGCTGATAGATACTAGCGATGATATGTCAGTCTTATATAGGGAGAACGAGAGGGAGCCGATCGGCTCGCAAGGACGGATGGACCAAAAGTGGCAAGACAGTGGCCGCGGTGCGGTGTTCGGCGTTGTGGTCCCAGGACAGCTCCGGAGTGGGCGAGGAACCCACGCAAGCTTTGCTTGAAGGAACCTCCGGTGCCGGTTTTTTTGTGGTCAAGGGGGGTTGAAATGGAAAGGCGGGAGGTGTACGTAGTGTTTCGACGGGAGCGGCTGATGGAGGGGGGGAGGGATGGGACCTAGTGAAGGTCTAGGCCGCGGGAGGCGGATTTGTATCTGTAAGCGGATGCCTACCGTCCGCCACAGCAAATAAGGCTTCTAGGCCAGTCACTTTTTGCACGGGCGGATGGCGTGTTGTGAAGCTTGAGGAGCCGAGCAAAGGGGATGCAGAGCTGGCCGGTGAAGCTGGCGGGGCAAAAATAGCCGTCCGTTCTGTAGAGGGCAGGGCCAGACGAGATCAAGCGGACCTCGCGTGCAAAACTCACTTGTACCTTTTCGTTTCGAGAAGGTGGGAAGATCTCGAGAGCTATCTCTTGAAACGTCGAGGGGCACAGGACGTGGGATGTTCCGCTGTGGATGGATCAACGATCCAAAGCTAGATCTGCGTGTTCGTGGGCGGACGCTGACAGGGTGTAGCTTGTGCTTTGGCGGCGAATTTTTGATATTGAGGTTTACAAGATTTACAAGATTGGAAAGGAGAGCAGGAGAGAATATATGGACTTTGAAAAAAAGGGCAGGCGGCCGCAGCCGTTTGCGTGTCCCGGTGCAGCTTTGACCGGTCGTTCCTTCCCCAATAGAGCGTGTTGCGGTGTTCGGAGTCAGAACGAGTTCAGATTCGCCAGAAATCTACACTCACATATCGAGGAAGCACATTTGCAGGGTGAGCGGGGGAGGGGTGTGCACAGCAATGCACAACCAACGCAACTGACGGTGAAAGAACGCAGGCACACGCTGACGGCCTGGCAGGTTAGATGTCCAGTGACGTACTCGATTACCTCTATTTTTCTGGGTCCGAAGACAGCCCAAGGCTCGAGTGCAGCCAAGCGCGAGTGTCGACAGCACAGCAGGCACATGAAGGGCAAAGGAAAAAAGTCATCTGCCAGAAGAATGGTGGTCGGGCACAAAGTGATCGGCGAGTCTTGGGAGCCAGCCACAAGGCCGGCTGTGACCCAACCCGTTGGGCGGCCGATGCTCACGTATACTCCTATCTGCGTGTACGATACGAGCAAAGATGTCTGTGCCTCATGTGTGTGGGGGGGGGAAGGGGGAGGGGGGGGGAACCGTTCCTCTGGCTTGGTCCCGACAGGGCCCTGCATTTCCGCGCGACAGCAAAAAAGGCAGGGCCACGTCTTGTGGCGAAACACGTACGATGGTGTGACGGGGTGTGGTATCGCGTTGCGCGCGGGCACGACGGGCGGGATGCACTGGCTCACCGCTCTGTCTAGCCTTGGCGACGGGCTTCCGCGCTGATCCGTCCGGCGCAGGGCCTCGTATCTTGGTGGCTGACTCGTACGCAGGAGGGGCCGAGACGGCCAGCGGATGTATCGTGGAAATGGTACAGGACGAAGCTGGGCGCTAAGCTGGCCCAGGGTCCGGCCGGTTCCGGAAACGGATGCTCGCAGAGCATGCAGATGGAAGCTGACATGGGCTGACAGCAATGCATTCAGAGACACATTGTGACAGCATCGCTTGGAGGAGGGGGGGGGGCATGGAGTGCCAGAGGCACATCTCCAGCAAACCAGCGAGCTAGCCGTGCCTGGATCCTTCCCGCGACGGCAATAGGCTCTGGCGAACGAGGCCCAGGCTCGAGATTGGCGGTGTGAAAGATGGGGAGAGAAAGAGCATGTTTACGGTTGGCCCGTCCGAAGGGATGGGACAAGTCATACTGCACGATACGACACCGAGCAAAGGGGCGATGTACGAGTACTCGTAGCTGCCGAAGACTCGAAAAGTCCCCAACGGCGCACTATGAGCAAGCGGCGCGGTTGGCGTGCTATTTTTGCTTCTTCTACTCGTATTACGCAGAGGGGACGTTTATGACGATTGCATATTTCAGAAATGCACAGGGAACGAGAAAACGAGAAAACCGGGACACGAGAGAGGGGGTGGCGCGCGCCGCAAACAGGCTCGGCCGACCTGGCCACAGCCTCGCCTGCGATGCCATTGCCGATAGCGGTAGAGCGCTGTTGTCAAGGCGGTTTAGCGGCGCTGTAGCGAGCGAGCTGGTGGTGTGTGCATGTGACCTAGGAGCAGGGGGCGTATGCAGAGAGAAAAACAGGAAAGAGCAGAAGTACGAGTATGTCAGATCGGAGAAAGGGGGGGGGGGGCAGATCAACCCCCGCCAGACTGTTGCTTGGGCAGCAGCAGGGCTTCTGGCAGCCCACCGGTGAGCCTAGCGCGTGTGAGAACCAAGGCTGGAAAGGACGTTAGACCGCGAGGGACCTCTGAGGTCATCGAGTGTCCTGTCAGCTGGGATGGTCTCGGGGTGCGGAGATGCGCAAATGTCCAGAGGCTGTCTCTTGTCTATCAAAAGTGCTTTTTTTTTCTTTTTTTCTTTTTTTTCCCCATTTCCGATAGTCTTATGCAGGGTTCTGGTGTCTGGGGGTTGCTCCTTTTGCTTGGACTTGCCCTGTTGGAAAGGGGGGGGCCAGACCGAAGCGCGCGGACGGCTGCAAGATGAATTGCTTCCTCGGCGCTTTTTTTTTTCCTTTTTTTTTTTCCTTTCTATTGTTCTAACCTGCTCTGCCGTGCGGCCGCTCTAGAAAGTCTAGAACAGAAAGTGAAAGCGAGCGTGAGGCAGGGACCCCACTCACCCCCCCCCCCCTCTCCCTGCCCACCCCCGGTCTGCCGCAGCGTGGGGTGCTAGCCAGGCAGCCAAAAACGGGCCTTTGTGTTGCTCCCCATATTTTCGCTTTCTATCGGCGTCCGGGTTTCCACAACGTGGGAGTCGGATCTAAAGGGAAGGGGGATGCGACTGCAGAGCCGGCACAGGAGACGGGACGCGGCGCGCGGTGGGCGGAAAAAGGACGGCAAGGCGAGCTCGGCACGCAGTACAGGAACGACACCTGCAGACGGGCGGGCGTTGCGGCCTGCGGGCTGGCCAAACACGGGAGAAGGGAAGCACCAGCAGTTCGAGGCCCGAGTTCGAATGGGGAGTTGAGAGTTGGTGGGCGCGGGAGGACACAGGCCACTTTGTGTTGCGTGCCGGAGACGCGCAGTCTCGTAACAGACGGATCCTTTTGAGTTTGCGACTCGGGAGAGGACCACTGCGTCGCTGATGCGTACGGGCCCTAAAGCGAGTGGCAAAACCGCAGAGCCCAACGAATCAAGGCGGACTAGTGTCGTAAGGTACAGCCGTGCATATATCTGCACTTCTGACATGATACTCAGAGAGCAGGCGGCCTTGTTCATGACTGGACAGGAGGAGGGTCTAGCCACGCACATCCTACTGATGCCCAGCTAGAGACACTGGTACCGGTAAGTTTTCCCCGAACAATATCATTAGAGGAAGAGCCCTGTCCGGCCAGGGAGATTGGCGCGCGAGATATCTGGTTTGGCCACGAGGCCATGAAGAGGCCATATTAAGTTTGGGGACGTGTATCGCGCTCGAAGGATTTGACTGTTGTCATCCGTACATCCAGGGTTAGACCTAGTGATGGCGCCAGACTGCGCACAACACAGTCTGGACCATTAACCCTACCGTTGAGAGTACATCTCCGGATCCTCACAAGCCTATGCAGCGTCTGACCAGGTCCTTGCCAAGGTCTCTCCTTGGACGTCCCCTTTGAGAGCAGTCCTCATTCACGGGACTGTCGGTCCAACAAAGTATGCGTAGAAGGCACAGTATCGCGCTCCAAAATGGGACCTATAATGGGCCGTGTACATGCCGTGCAAAAAACAAAATGTCTTTAAGATTTTAGTATAAATTCAACTATCTTTAGCCTTTCGAGATCCCTAGACAAGAAAGGAGAGTACGCCGTCAAGCGAAGCAGACCTGTAGGTGGGATAGACACCAAAAGATTCAATACGATAAATGCTGACTAGAGGGCGACCGCCAGGGAAAAACAAAACAGAAAACCAAGATAATGGAAAAAAAAAGTACCCTCGCTGTCCTGCCCCTGCCCTCCTGCCCTCCTGCCCGGTTCCCGGCCCATTTCTGGCGCTGCTCGTAACTCCCGTATTCATACACGCACGTTCCCTCTGACGCGCCGGCGGAATCATCACCACTCCTCGCCAATCAGCTGGAAGAGCGACGTGATGTAGGACGCCAGGGCGCGATTCTCGGCCATGATTTCGTACAGTCTCGGCAGCATGGGCCGGAAGAGGCGCTCGTTCCAGCCGCCGGCCTCGGCGCGGCTGAGCTCTGCAGCGGCGGCGGTAGTAGGGGCGGTGTTGGCAGCGGATGTGGATGTGGCAGAGGGGCCGCCGGTCTTGGCGACGGGCTCGCTAGTGCCGCCCATTTCGACGTCCTCGTCGGCGGTGGCGTCCACGTCGGCCTTGCTCGCGTTGCGGGCAATGTTGCGCAGCACCAGCACGGCGCTGAGCGGGATGCCGGCGGCCTGCGGCGGCAGATTGGGGTTGCGCTCGTCGCGCATCGTGGCCGTCTCCTCGTAGGTGACGCTGACGGTCTTGGCCGGCACGACGTACGACCGCTTCTGCCGGCGGCCGGAGCTGGTGGCGGAACCGGTGGCTCCGGTGGCCCCGGTGGCACCGCTGCTGGTTCCGCTGCTGGTGCCGCCGGGGGTCTGGGCCGGCGTGAGGTCGCCGTTGGTGACGCTGCTGCGCTGGCGCTGGTGCTGCTGGGATGGGGTCTGCTGGTCCGAGGAGGGGGCGGACGACGGGCCCGTCTGGGTGATCGTGGCCGAGACCGGCGGGCCCGGCTGGCCCGGCTGGCCCTGCAAGCCCTGCAGGCCTTGCAGCTGCGCCTGCTGGTGGCGCGACTCCTGCTCGGCGGCGACGGCGTGGGTCTTGACGTGCTTCATAAAGGCGGCCAGCGACATGTGCGTGGCGACGGGGTACTTGCGGCAGCCGGCCCACAGACAGCGACAGAGGCGGTCCTTGTTGGCGACGCGGCCGGCGTCGTCGGACGTCTCCTGCACGTGGACGGCCAGGACGTGGCCGTAGAGGCTCTCGGCGGTGTCGAAAAAGACGCCGCAGCGCTGGGCCGGCCGCGAGGCCGTCGGGGTGCGCCAGGGACAGGCAAAGAACTCGCGGCCGTCGGGCCCGGTGGGGCGGGTGCGCGGGCGGATGCCCTTGATGATGAACTTTTGGACCTCGCCCTGGGGCGTCTGCTCCTTTTGGATCTGGGCGCCGGCGGCGTGGTAGACGTGGGTGACGTTGCGGATGAACTCGGCGGCGCCGATCATGGTGCGGCCGGACTGCTGCAGGGGCGCCAGAAAGGACGACTGGTAGGCCTGCCAGATGGCAATCTGGGTGATGAACGAGTCCGGGTCCTCCTCGAAGAAGCAGCGCAGCCAGGTGTAGCAGCGGTCGGGCTCGTCCATCTCGACCAGGCGCGTCAGCAGGTCGGGCGGCAGGGCCAGGACCTCCTCCGAGGCCGGCAGCTTCTGCTCCGGCTGCAGCACGAGCTCGCGGTGGCCGCGGCGGGCGCCGTGCGACAGCAGCCGCACCAGGTGGCTGACCAGGTTCTCCGTCTGCACCGAGCGCAGCAGCCGCTCCACGTTGGCCGGCACGGCCGTGTACTGGTACAGAAAGTCGAGGCAGGCGTCCATGAGCTCGTCGTCGTTGAGCAGCAGCCAGTTGCTGACGCTCTGCAGCACGCCGGCCGGCACGTTGCCGAGGCGGTTCGTGTGGGCCATGTTCATGGAGATGCGGCCGATGGCGCGCAGCGCCGCCAGCACGGCGCCGCGGTCGGCCGAGTCGAGCTGCCGCAGCAGCGTGCGGTACAGCGGGTCCTCGTCGTCGAGCGCCAGGTACGGCGTCAGCTGCTCGGCCACGTCGAGCGCGCAGTGCTTGAGCTCCACCACCGAGTCCCGGTCCGGCAGGCTGAGCAGGATGCACAGCAGGTCACGTGACGGCGCAAAGTCGGCCAGAAAGTACGCGTTCTCCTGCAGCGTCACCATGTTGCGCAGCGTCAGCGTGGCCTCGGTCACGAGCACCAGCTGGTCGGCAAACGCCGCCGTCTGGATGCTGTCGAGCGCGTCGCGCGTCTGCAGCCGCGCGATGCGCTCCAGGATGTCGGGCGTGCCGTGGATGCCGTCCAGCGCGTTGGCATCGGCCGCCGGCGTCGCCGCCGCCTCCTCCGTCTCGGGGTCGTACGAAATGGCCCAGTCCACGTCGTGGTAGAACAGGCCGCCGACCTGCAGCGCCTTCTCAATGAGGCCCTCGGCCAGCCCCGGGAACGACTCGAACTTGTACTTGTCGCCGCGCTCAAACGAGATCTTGACCAGGTGGCTGAGCGCAAAGGCCTCCTCGGCCGGCAGCCCCGAGCGCAGCGCCCCGAGACAGCGCACGTAAATGTTGGGGCCCTCGTTGCCGGGCGGCACCGGCGGCCGCGCCGCGAACCGGTTCAGCGACACCCCGCTGGCCTGCAGCCGCTGCAGCCGCTGCTGCTGCAGAAACTTGCCCGGCACGGATGCCGGCGCCTCGACCTGCTGCAGCATGATGGGGACGGGCCCGCGCGGCTCGTAGGCCTGCACGGCCGTCGAGAAGAGCTCCGAGCCGGGCGGGTTGTAGACGAGCGACGCGCTGCGCGGAAAGTGCTGGTGCGGCGCGTGGTGCATGGGGTAGAACTGCTGCTGGTGCGGCAAGAGTCCCGGCGAC
Organism: Leptographium radiaticola; assembly: GCA_019925535.1. NCBI lineage: Eukaryota > Fungi > Ascomycota > Sordariomycetes > Ophiostomatales > Ophiostomataceae > Leptographium > Leptographium radiaticola. The sequence goes on from JADHKK010000035.1 coordinate 161,623, forward strand.
GTGCCCAGCAGGTGCTGGCCGTGGCCGCCCACGCCGTGGTGGCCGGGCGTGCCGGCATTGGGGCCGTGGTGGCCGCCGGCGTGGCGTGACGGCCGTGACGAGCCCGTGTCCGGCTGGAAGATGACACGCTGGGGCGGTGCCTCCCGCAGCCCGCGCGAGGCCCGGCCACTGAGCGGCGTGCCGTCGCCCAGGTGCCGTTGCGGCGTCATCGAGTCGTCGCCCGAGCCGCCACCGCCACCGCCGCCGCTGCTGTCAAACGCGTTCGACGGCCGCATCGGCCGGTGGCCGCCAAAGTTCTCGAGCGTGCGCGTCAGCAGCCCGCCGCCCTTGGCCGAGATGTGCTCCAGAATCTCCGGCGGCGGCGGCTCCTTCTTGTGGATCGTCGTGATCTCGTACGCCGCCAGGTTCTTGTAGTAGGCCAGCTTCAGGCTGTACGCCGCCGACGCCTCGTTGCTCGAGTACAGCTCCAGGCTATTGACCATGTTGCGCCACGCGAGCTTCTCCTCGCTGACCTTGTCGTAGCCGCCATGCGACACGATCAGCTTGAACAGCTTCAGCAGGTCCACCGGCGTCTGCCCGACCTTGGGCTCCGGGTCAAAGTTCGTCCCGCGCTTGGCATGGTAGTCGCGCAGTGCCAGGATAAACTCGTGGTACTCGGCCGTCTGGTCGATTGTGTGTCCGGCCTGAGGAGCCATGGCTGGCCGAATTGCGCGTCTCGCGAGAGACGAAAAGGGGACCGCGGGCGTGGCGGCCGGGGCCGGTCAGATGTAGACGGATACCGTCGCGGTTACCACGTGTGTCCGTGGTAGAGGGCGCGGCTGTGCTGTGCGGGTCCGTGTGTGTGTGTGTGTCGCGACAAGGCCTCCTCATGCTGCTGGACGGATGCAAGAACGCGCAGCAACGCTAGGGATCGTGAAGTGAGAATTGGCTACTATTTTCTTGTCCGTGCACAGACCATGTCGTGCTGGCCAATCACAGGGGCCTGCCGTAAAGTGGGCACTCCAACAGCATTTCGTTGCGACCGCACATGCCAGGCCACGATACGTTGGGATTTCAGAACTTGCGAATACCTACGTCCATGCCATGTCGTGTCCGTATCATAGATCCAATTACAAAGCGTTACGTTTGGGCCCCATACTAGAGATATGGCCGACTACTCGTTTCCACGGTCTCTTTCTGAATGGGGGAATCCAGTCCTCTGCGCCTCTGCATCGCACCTTCCGTGAAATCATTACTTCCCTGTAGATATTACGCACTGAATCATTCTGGCCTCTTCTATTCCGTTGACAGACTCACCGTCGTACATCATTTGACTCGTCTCGACTCTCATCATGTCACTGTCGGGGGGTCCCTGGAACTTGCAAGAGGCCATCACAGAATGGCGTACAGTGACACAAAGACCCGGACAGTCGTTAACCTTTGATATCAGCAGGCCCCAAACTCCAATTGGAGTTGCTACACGCTCACAGTCAAAGGATGGCGGTGAAGCCACGTGTTTCCTCCGTGTGATGGCAGGAACTACAGTGATTGTGAGAACGGCAGTCCCAGCGAGAAGCAGCCGCCAAGCTGACGTCTGAAAGAGTCGCATCGACGTGCACCGATTGGCCGCCTCCAAGCATGAGATACGTCTTGTGCCGCCAACCCGGGCGACCATCCTCTATCCAGATCCAGAGGAGATGCAGGGCCAAGGAAGCAGGGCTGTTCGTGTCGAGTCCCAGAATGTAAGAATACCGTAGCACGTTCTTGTTCGTCTCGTCCGCTAATCACACCAGAAACCACCCTGTTCTCTCAAGCTCTGTTTTCGGAGCCTGGGTGACCTGAAGGCCGCATCGCAAGAATTCCTAAAGCTTGGCCTCCGTTGTACCTCGCAGTTCAAGCCTCTGAGCCGCAGGGCATCGGGTCCTGTTCCTTCGTCGCCGTTGCCCGTGCTCCGGAACTCGTATCCGGTGTTGGCCGTTCCAGCATCCCAGGCATGGGTCTATGCAGGGCCAGGTCACGCTGCCACACGGGCACATTCCTACCACACAGGGTACCAGCCGGAGAGTTTGAGCACAACGGGATTTGCCTCCTTGCCATCGGGGAGCCAGCCCGTCTTTGCAAACGGGAACGACCTGAAGCGTCGAGCGAGTTCGTCGGTCCAGGATGGACCAATGCACCCCCGGCTACGGAGGGAATCATCCTCACTTAGCTCTGCGGCTGCTTCATGGACCACGATTCCTCCACTTGGAGCCGCGTCTCGGAGCCAGAGCCAGAATGCCACCCACGTCGGCGTTGTGTACCACAGTCAACCGTATGAGTCTCCGGTTTTGGTGGCCGAGGTGTCGGAGCCGCCGCCACGGAGAGAGCTGCCGCAGTCCATCACCAGACATATCCCAAGAACGCCGAGCCGAGCAGAAAGTAGGTCTGCCTGATTCAATCACCCGCCATCGGGCTAACGAGTAAAACCAGATGCAGGCGAGTCCTTCCACCCACCCAGCCTAGAACACTCTGTTGGCAGAGAGACCGCCCCCACGAGAAAGCCCTCTGTTGCCGAGGCTGCAGTGCAGACAGAAGAACCGATCGTCGAGCCCGACAAGGCCGTGGAAGCCGGGCTGGACTTGATCCTGGCGCTCGATACGCTGCAAGAGCAGATGGTGAAGGAGTGTTTGGGGGCCTCCTGCGGCCTCGATCTGGAAGAAGAGAGTGAGGCCAGCCTTGTGGCCCACTATGCCAGGGAGTTTGCAGACCGATTTTCCGAAATCTGCGTGAAGCGAGCCGGAGCCATGTGAGAGAGGCGTCGCGCAACTCGGCGCCATGGAAGGGACCGTCTTGCTTTGTTTTCTCTTGTCCCCCAATTGAACAAGCTGCACAGCCAGAGCTTGAAATTGCAGTGGTTTCCATCGCGCATGCTGTTGTTGCATGTGATTGGTGGCCAGCTGGCGCCGACTTGGTGGTCACAGAGTGAAATGCGGCTCTGCGACATCTGATTCGCTGATTGCAAGTCTGCGATCACCGAGCACAAACGCCAACCGAGACACACGCCGGATTTTGTTTCTCCGGACTTCTGCTGGAAAGGCGTCTCGTTGCTCACACTTGTAGAGCTCTTGGTTCCCTCTTGGCGCAATTTAACACTCGGGGACCTATCATGGAGGCGACGCAGGGACGTGGTCGAGGCTGAAGTCATGGCGCGGGCAGGTCTTTAGCTTTCTGTCCGCCCAAGGTGTCTTATATAGTGTCTGTGTCTCTGGCGAGGTCAGATATCTCGCAGCTTGAACAGGTCGCTTCTCGGAGTACAACACTAGAAGCCTACGCTGGTTTACGATGCATCCTACCTACCGTTCGATTTTGGCCTTGCTCGCCTTCTTTCTTTGCACAGCTCTCTCATCTCCTGTCCAAGAAAAACAGACTCGATCACGGACATCGTCTTCCTTGCCGATTCTCAAGCTTCCATATGCATCCTACCAGGCGGCCGACTACGACTCAACCCAGGACATGTATGGCCGCTCTATTGTCTACTGTACGGTGATGTGTCTGACGATTTAGTTACACTTTTAAAAACATCCGTTATGCGGCGCCTCCTGTCGGCGACCTGCGCTGGGCCAAGCCGGCACCGCCACCGGTCAACGACACGCTCCAGGACGGCAGCTACGGACACGCGTGCGTGCAGACTTCCGTACGGGGTGTGAACATTGTCGGCTCAGGCAATACATCTCCAGTGGGAGCGGCCATCAATCAGTTGTAAGATACCGGCCGTGCTTCTGGTGTCAAAAGGGAGAAGCCGAACTGACGCATGCAGCTTTGGCGGCATTCCCGTCCCGTTGTCCGACACCGGCGATGAGGACTGTCTGTTCCTCGACCTATACGTGCCTGGCAAGGCCATCCGGAACGAGACGAGCGCGGGGCTGCCGGTGGTGGCCTGGATCTACGGCGGTGGCTACGTGTTCGGCAGCAAGGACGCGATGCAGCCGGAGCTGCCCTTTTACGACGGTTCGGGACTGATCAGCCAGGCTGACGGCGACCTCATCTTTGTGGCCATGAACTACCGGCTGGGCGCGTACGGCTTCCTGGCGGGCACGACCATGGAGCGCGAGGCCCTCCCCAACGCGGGGCTCTGGGACCAGCGGGCCGCGCTGCAGTGGATCCAGGACTACATTGGCCTCGTGGGCGGCGACGCGGACCAAGTGACGGCCATGGGCGAGTCGGCGGGCGCGGGATCGCTGATGCACCACCTGGTGGCGGGCGGCGGCTCACTGGCACCGCTGTTCCGGCGGGCCATTTTGCAGTCGCCGGCCTACCAGTGGATGTGGGATCGGGCTGGCCGGGTCGAGCAGACTTTCCAGGTGTTTGTCGGGCTGGCCGGCTGCAATAGTACTGTGAGCGATGCTGACAATCCGCTGGCGTGTCTGCGGGCTGCCGATGCAGCGACGCTTGTCGCGGCCAACGCGGCCCTCATGGACACGGTGCCAGAGGGCGCGTTTGCCGTGGGCCCGACGGCCGACGGGACGCTGGTTCGACAGCTGCCGGTGCTGGAGCTGGCGACGGGTCATGTGGCGGCCGGCGTGGAGGCGCTGCTGCTGTCGCACTGCTCGGCCGAGGCGACGCTGTTTGTCGACGGCCATCTGGCCACGGACGCCGACTTTGCCGCCTTTCTCGACGCCGTCTTTCCGACGTACACGCAGGCGGCCGGCGGCATCAATGAGCAGATCCTAGCCTTTTACCCAGGCGTCGACACGGCCGACACGTACGAGACCGAGTCGGCCCGCTTCGAGGCCTTTCTGCGCGACAGCTGCTTCACGTGCCACGTCCGCCACCTCACCGAGGGCTTTGGCGACGACCGCGTCTGGAACATGCAGTACGCCGTCTCGCCTGGCTGGCACGGCACCGATCTGATACCGACCTTTTTCAACGCCGGTGGTGGAACGGTCGACAGCTGGCTCGAGGACGTGGCCGCGCTGCTGGTCCCCGTCGTCGGCCTGCTGCTGGCAGGTCTCAGCACGGCGCTGCAGAGCTACCTCGTGTCGTTTGCCGCGTCGGGCGACCCCAACACGGACCGCGTTGTCTGGAACGTGCCCTCGACGATCGCCTGGGGCCATCCCGACAGCACGGGCGAGCAGATGGCCGGCGTGCTCAACCTCGGCGACCTCGGCTTCAGCGTGGTGCGCGACACGCAAAACGAAAAGACGCCCTGCGACTTTTGGCGCAGCGTCGCCGCCGCCGTCACCAGCCTCGGCGGCTACGCACCGCCCGACTCGTGGGTCAACCAAACGCTCGTGGCCGTGACCGGCGCCCCGAGCGCCAACTATGCCGGTGGAAATGGGGAGAGCTCGTAGTCTGCAGGTCAGACATGATACACCTACACGCTCGCACGACAAGAACACGCACCCAAAAATGCTGCTGGAAAATAGTGGAATAACTGGACAATGATGCAAATGGGCGCAGCCAAAATGAGAGACAGAAAAAGCGTCACCAGCAAAGAACCCAAACCCCTTCCCTCCCTACTCCCCTCCCCCCGTCCCCGTCCGTTGGCCCAAGAGAGAGAATGGAAAGAACGGCAAGACCAAAAAGACCAAAAAGACCAAAAAAGAACTGCAAGAACTGCAAAAAAGCACTGCGTGCCCACCGCTCGCCAAGGATATATCCGGACAGATTTTCAACTTTTGGTCATGCCGTTGGCCTCTCCGTCCCTCGTGTCCTCTTCCCGGGCGGCCTATTTATTCCCTCATCTTGACGTAGTTGCTCGGGAATATGCCGTGTCTCGTGCCGATCATGCCGGTCCTGCGTAGCGGTTAGAAAGAGCGGCAGAATAATGCACGGGTGCCAACACATACCACCAGTCGTTGTCGCTCTCGGTCTTTTTGAGTACGGTGATGACGTCGCCCTTTTTGAACGCCAGGTCGCCGGGCTGGTCGGCCTCAAAGTTGAAGAGGGCGACGGCCTCGTTCTTCTTGAGCAGCGCCTGCTTGCTGGCAAAGTTGGGTTTGGGGGCCGCGGGCCGTCCGGGGGCGCCGCCGCCTCCCCGGTCTGCGTACGTGTTGGAGCGCGACACGCCGCTGTGCGGCCGCTGCTGGTCCTCGTACGGGTCGTCGCGCCAGGACGACGTGGTGGCGGCGCGTCGGGGCGCGCCGAAGCTGTCATTGTTGGGGCGGGCCGCGCTGTTGTTGAAGTCGTCGCCGTAGTTGTTCCGGTCGCCGTAGCCGTTGCCGTTGCCGTTGCCGTTGCCGCGGCCACCGGCGTAGCTATCGCGGGCGCTGCCGTAGCTCCCGCGGCGCTCGTCGTAGACGGGAATGTCGTTGTACACGCTGTTGCTGTCGTGGAAGTCGCTGCCGCCGCCGGTCCGGCCCATGTTGAAGACGCGCGAGTTGAGCACGTCCAGCAGCGGTGCCGCCTGCGGGGGGGGCCGCTCGGCGCCGCTCAGCAGCTCCTGCGCCGAGATCGGGCGGCCGTAGAGCTTCGTGTTGGCGTCCTTGCGCTCGATAATGGCCGAGCCCTCGAGCGAGACGCCGGCGAAGAGGCCCTTGGTCTTGGAGTAGCTGAAGATGGCGGCCACGCTCTTGAGGCTGGCGGCGCCGGCGGCCTCGGCGTTGCGGCCAACGGGGCCGGCCGCGAGCGACACGTTGCCGCCCAGCGTCAGCGAGCCGGCCTGCGAAAAGGTCTTGACGGCGCGGGCGTCGTTGAGGATAAAGACAAAGTCGGTCAGCTCAAAGCCAATCTGGCCGCCAAAGCCGGCACCGCCCGTGGCGATGGCGCTGGGGGCGCTCCAGCTGCCGTCGGGCAGGCGCGCAATGACGAGACCGCTGCCGAAACGAGCCGAGCCCAGGAAGCCGGCTTTTATGACGGTGAGGATGGCGAGGCCCTGCGTGGGGACAAGGGTTAGAGGCCTAGATCTCTGTCTGGAGGCAGGCCACCACAGTCGGGGAGCTCACCTTTGCGTCGGCCAGCACCGACGGCGGGATGACCTTTTCGGGACCAAAGGCCTGGCGCGGGTCAATAAAAGACGCGAGGATCTTGCCGCACTTTTTGCACTCCGCTAGACGAGGTCACGTCGGTCAGCATGGCGCGCCGGGCAGGGGGCCGGATGAGAGAAAGCAGCGAGTTTACGTACACGCCATAGACGACGGAAGGGGGTTGTGGAGGCCCATGACGGATATGTGTCGGCGGAGGTTGCGGGAGAGAGAGGGAGAGGGGGAGTGAGAGAGAGAAAGGGAGAAGGAGAGAGAGAGGGAGAGGGAGAGGGTGAGAGAGAGAGAGACGAGGACGGAACAAAGTTGTCGGTCCTAGGTCCGTCGCAAGAGTTGGAGTTTCTAGAGGGGTCGATCGAGGCAACTCCACTGTCCCCGGGCCGAAAACGTGCAGGGTGCTGGGAGTAATAGAGTAATAAAATGTGGCCTAGAACGGGATGGCGCTTTCGGCCTAGCAAAGGTGCGCCTGGGAGGGCGAGGCGAAACGGAGTCGGGGCCGCGGAGGATGGTCAGGGCGATTGCGAACGGACAGTACGGAAAACAGGATGCGCGAGAAGAGGACGAGCCGGACGAGGTCGATGGCGATGAGAAGAAAAGATGGCAGTCGGGTGACGGAAAGTCGGCGGCAGCCTCGATGGAATACGACGTCTTTTCTTTTTTTGCCACGCGTTTGCAATGCGGCCTCTGGGTCGGCAGTGTTCTTCGGACAATAAACCAGTTTAAAAAAAAAAAAAGAGCTGCTTGGGCCGGTGCTGCCTGCAGTGGTGTAATTGCGTTACGGATCAGACGGAGGGGGGCTGAGCAACCGATACGTTGCGCCAGTGACAGGAAAAGAGGTAATATCGGCGTCGGTGCTGCCGCGACGGCTGATTGGCCGGCTGCCTAGACACGCGCCCCCCCTCTCTCCTGGGTGTGGCGGTGACGACAACGGTTCCAGCCACACTTGACGAGGCTTCGCCTCCCCTCGATGACGGGAGAATCGTAAAGCGTGTCAGCCCCTGCCACCGGAACACCCTTTTTTTTTCGCCCCCCGCCGCGACGACCGTACTCGTACCCTTTCCGACCTCTGCTCACGCGATCCGCGTTTTCCGAATTTCCGTGTCGAATTTCCGTGTCGAGTTTCTCTGTCGAGTTTCCCTGTCGAGTGTCTGCCTCTCGTCGGCCCTCTCTCGAACCGATTTTCCATCCATCCTCCCCTTTCCCCATCATGTCGGAGGCGTACGAGCGCGAGCGCCAAAACAACTCCCGGCTGGACGAGCTGTCGGCCAAGGTGACGGCCCTGCGCGGCGTCACCATTGACATTTACGACAATGCGCGGGCGCAAGACGTCATCGACTCGACCAGCGACACCTTTTCGTCCATGTCCACGCAGCTCAAGGGCTCGGCCGGCCGGCTGACCCGCATGGCCGCCGCCGGCAACAAGATTGCCGTGCTCAAGCTGTCGGCCATGGCCGTCGGCGTCGTGCTGGTGCTCTACTACCTCTCGCGACTGTTCTTTTAGAGGGTGTGTGTGTTTTGGTCCGGACGTCGCCGCCACCATCCGCCCGACGGACAGTCTTTTGAGAGTTTGCATAGCCAAGGGCGTTTTTTCCTGTTCTTTCCCCTGGAAGATTCCCCCCCATCCTGCGAGACGGGGTCGGGGGGGTCCTACGTGTGTTGGGGAAAGCGGCAACATTGTTTCTGCGTTGCCAATGGGGAATTGGGTTGGCACTACTGTTATTTTGAACCGTGTTTTCTCTTCTACCAAACTACCGTACCCCTGAACAGAAAATCAAAAATCAGAAAAGTCCCCCAAAACCATGCCCAGTCAGTATACATGCCGCTCCAATGAAAAAGGACAGGCTCCGCCATTTTCGTGACACTTGTAGACATGTTTCTTTCTCCTGCTGTTCGCTCGTCTGATGCAATCGTCTTTCCGCCCCGTGTCCGGACTAGGGCTACCCCCAGACGTTGGAAAACAGGTCGTCATTGCCGCCGAACCCGGCCGCCGGCTTGCTGTTGGCGGCCGGAGTCGCGGCCGTGCTCGACGTCCACCCGCCAAACTCCTCGTCGGCGGCCACCTTGGGGGCGGCCGCGAATCCACCGAGGGCCCCGGGCACGATGCTCTGGCTGGCAAAGCTGTTGGCACTGCTGGGCACGGCGGGCGCGGCGCTGCCCCAGCCGAAATCAGCAGTGGTCGTCGGCTTCGGGGCGGCCGCGGGCGCGGGCGCGGGCGCGCGAGCTTCGGAAGAGCCCCAGCTGTCGTTGCCCCAAATGTCCGAGTTGGACCAGTTGGTGCCCGACGCGACGAGCGGGTTGGCCGTCGGCGCCGCAGCCGGCGCGGGGGCCGCCGGGGCCGATGGGGCCGACAGGTTAAAGACCGAGTTCATCGACGTGGACGCCCCCGGAGGCGGCCGGACGGGGCTCGACGGTGCGCGTGCGGGTGCCGCCGTGGTGGTGGTGGAGGCGGCCGACGACGGAAAGTCAAAGAGGTCGCCGAGCGCGTTGGACGAGGCTGCCGGTGCCGCGGCGGCAGGAGCAGGTGCCGACGAAAACGCATCAAAGCCGCCAAAGCCGGCAAAGGCCGACGAGGACGTGGCTGCGGCAGCCGGTGTGGCCGTTGCGGCCGGCTTAGCGTCAAAGAAGCTGCCGCCGCTGCCGCTGCCGCTGCCGCTGAAGCTGCCAAAGCTGCCAAAGGCGTTGGATGAGGACGTGGCCGTGGCCGGTTTTGCCGTCGCGGCCGTCTGGCTGGCACGGCTGCCGGCGGTCATGCTGGCCAGGCCGGAGAAGGCGTCAAAGGGCTTGGGCGACGAGGCAGAGACGTTGAGATGGCCAAAGGCGTCGACCAGATTGCCGCTGGTGCTGGCGGGGCTGCCAAACGAGCTGTCAAAGGCGCCAAAGCCGGCGCTGGCGGCCGGTGCGGGCGGGGCCTGTGTGCGGGGGGCGGTGGCGTAGAGCGAGAGGATGGACTGCTTGAGGTCGGGCCGCGAGGGGCCGGTGCCGGTGGTGGCGCCCGAGGTGCTGGAAGGCCGGGCCGGGGCGACGGGCTGGTTGCCCAAGAAGTCGAGGCCGAGCAGCGAGTCGCGCGTGGTGGTGGCGGTGGTGGCGGCGGCAGTGGCAGAGGTGGTGGCGCCGGCCTTGGGCGGGACAGGGGGTGCCTTGGGGGCGCCGTGGGCACCTTGTGTAGGCACGGCAGAACGGGCGCGGGGCGGCTGGGCGGCGGGGAGGTCGGTGGCGCCGATGAGGTCGATCATGGGGGCGGGGGCGGCGGCCGGGGTGTGTTTCCGAGCTGGGCTTGTGGCCGATGCGGCACCACCGGACTTGCGCAGCGAGGCCTCGCGGGTCAGGTTCTGCTTCTCCTTGACGAGGCTGAGCGGGATGTCGTCGTCGCCCTCGACGTCGAGCGTGGCCGGGTCGGGCCGGGGCCCGTCCATGGCCCAGCGCTTGAGCTCGTACTTTGTGCGGATAAAGTTTTCAATCTTGGCCTCGGACGGCACGTGGTTGGCCGAGAGCTTGCACTCCCAGTACTTGTTGGCGCGGGCGTTGCCCCAGCTGAGGATGCTCTGCAGCTGCTCGTCGGTCCACGAGTCGAGGTCGACCGACTTGACCCGGCTAATGTGCGTGCCCATGCCGCGGTGGATGCCCGAGCAGCGGATGCAGATGAAGACGCCGAGATTCCAGCTGGCCCATCGGGGGTCTGGGGGGGGGGGGGGGAAGACGTTAGTGGGAGCTGGAGGACATGACGACAGCCAGACCACAGAAGCACTCACGCTTGTTCCGCTTGCAGTCCGCGCACACCTTGTTCGCCTCCAGCTTCAGCAAACTCTTGATCGTCTGCTGGTTCTGGGCCGCCCGCTCGGCGTTTGGATTCGGCGGTCGTCTCGACATGGCGATGGGAATGCGAGCGTCTGTGGGGGGGGAAAGACGGAATCGGTAGGACGGCTTGGTCGGATGTCGGCGATGGGGCGGTTGGGCCGGGCTGACGGGGCGTGGCACACAATTGGCGGCCCGGGTGGACGAGGACGCGTGACGAGGCAGAGGGGCGACGCGGTGCTATGCGTGGCTGATGCGGTGAGATGGGGGGGAAAGTCGTCGTTCTGGAGAGATTCCAAGAGGACAGAGCCGCTAGTGTTCGAGGGGTGGCCGTGTTTTGGCCTGAGGCAGTAAAGAGTGTGCCAGCCTGGTTTCATCGAGAGCGCTAGGACTGTTGGAGACGCACCACAGTGCCTGCACGTGACTGCTGCCACACTCTCTCGTGGGCGCACCTCATCACGAAATGGCCTCGCCCAACGGCAACTTGTCTAGCGTGTTCGTTGGAGGCACGGTCCATGATGGAGCTACTAAAACATTTGTCGCGGGTCCTCAGAAATCTGGCGAAGAAGTGCCTCCTGTGAGTCGCGGTGTAGATCGAGCATCTCGGAGGTGTCTTGCAGACCAACTTGACGACGAAGCTGAGGATCCCACACGGCCCAGCAGGTCGCAGCTCCTCTTCCCTTTATCACTCCCCAGGTAAAATAGCGTGCTACTCACAATGCGAAGATATAAATTATTCATACATCGCCTTGCGCATAAAAGGGCTATGGGCTCTGATATAGGCTCCCTTCCATACCAGGACAATTGGCGCGAAGCTTAACAACAGCGCAATAAAGCCAAGAACAGAACTAGCCCACCGGAAATTCAATCTCGTGTACATGCTTTGCGCGGCAAGCGGCAGGAAGGCAGCAAACATATTTTCTCCAAAACATACCGCGGCACTGGCACTTGCAGCGTACTTTGCATATGCATCCGTAATGTACATCATGATGGCTTGCATGACAACGGTGACACCAAATCCTATAAAGGCCAATCCCACTGCGGGGAGAATCCATGGCAAGTGCGGGTAGCTCGTCCAGCCGTAGAAGAAAAGGCCTCCTGTGAGTCCGATGAAGCTTGCTGGTATGCTGAAATAGAGGCGTACTTCGGAGAGCTCAGCTTCAGACTTGTCGGGATTGGATTTGGTCGCGTGCTCGTACCAGGCATTCTGGACGAGACATGCAAAGAAGCCTAGAATTTCACCAATGACCATGGATGCCTGTACAAGGCCAGCTTGGTACTCCTCAAAGTCATAGTTTGTCGTAAAAACTTGAGTCACACTTTGTGTAGAGATAAAGACCACACCGTAGGACAGCGCTGAGAGTAGTGTGAAGAAGAAGACCACTGGCTCAGTGCATAATAGGTAGGCAGGCAAGATGACTGTGTCGTAGAGCAATTTTGCAGTTGAGGTCTTTGGCGCTTGTAATTCGGTATGAGGCGTTGAAGAAGGCGCTCCTTGTGCTGTTCTCTTCTTCAGACGCTTCCGTTGGATGACTGGCCACCGTGTTTCTCTCATGATTAGGAACACAACGACGAATGTTGCTCCGTAAATGATGAGTTGGATGTAGAATATCCAGCGCCAGTTCACATTATGCACAATGACGGCTCCGTAGACAGGACCCAGCGTTACACCAACCAAAAGCCCCGTTACATAGATCGTCACAGGAAGACTTCGACGGACAGCGCCGAGCCAGATGTCTGCAATGATCCCATCCATCCCATTCTGGAGGACGCCCGCTGCACCGCCTCCGAAAAAGCGGCAGACAATCAGAGTAGCAAAGTTCTGCGCCACGGCTTGTGGTATGACAAAGATGAAGAATATCGTGTATGAGAGCATATAACCCCAGTATACGCTATGTTCCTCCATGAGAGGAAGAACAGCCATGGGCACAATGGCTGCACCCACGGTCCATGACGCTACTGGCCAGAATGAATTTGGGAAATGTTCATCCGAGATGCCAAAGCGGCTGTTGATCGGTGTTGGTGCACTTGCGATGCCCGTAGCATTCAGCCCCACAGCAAAACAGACAAAACATGTGGTTAATGTCACCGCCCATTTCTTAGATAGTGGCCAGTTGAACGGGTTGCTTGGCTCATTCTCTTCATGTTTTGGTTCGACGGGGATATTTTGTGACGCGGCGTTTGAATCAATGTCCATCTCGAAATCAACTCTGCAAGAGTATGGATGTACCAGGCGTCAAAGTTACCTCAACGCGGGTTATATATGCATGGGAGGTGCTGGTTATCTCGAACTAAAATTGCTCTGGCTTTCGGCTTGGCGGCGATAACGGAGCTGGCCAGAGCACAGCTCTTGGGCAGTGGAATTAAGTAATTATTTTTAATACTTTTTAAAATACATTTTAGACGTCGCAGATTTGGAAACGTTATGAGGAATCATTTGGCGCTAAGCCCCGCCGCCAGTGATCTTACCTCATCATACAAGTAGAGGACGCGAGCCCGGGCGAAAAGCGAAAAGCATATAAGGCTGTCCACAGTATCATCTTGGGTTGCAGGAATCCCTCTATTCTGTCCACATGCGACTGCTGGCTGCTTCTCTGCGCCGCCCTGTGACTACCGCCCGCTGCCGTGTCCTTGTCCGGCCCGCCGCCTCACCTTTTTGTCTCCGGCGCATGCCGTCTTTTCCGTTTCTCGGCAGCTTCTTTTCCGCGGCTTCTCCCAAGCCGGCCATGTCGTTTCCCGACAAGCGCCCCGAGGGGGCGTGGCAGGCCGTACTGAGTCCGGGTGAGTTGTGTGTCGGTGGCTGTCCATCTTCCCTCTCTGTTTTCTCGCTCTGTCTTCTCGCTCTGTCTCCCCCTCTCCATCTCCTTCCTCTCCCTCTCTCTCTTTTGTCTTTTTGTCTTCCCGCTCTCCATCCCCCCTCTCCCATCTCCTTCCCCCCCCATCTCCTTCCCCCCCCATCTAACCCCCCAGAACAATTCCGCGTCCTGCGCCAAAAAGGCACCGAGGCCCCCTTCTCCGGCGCCTACGACCAGCACTTTGCCGACGCTGGCGTCTACAACTGTGCCGCCTGCGACGCGCCCATCTACAAGGCCTCGCACAAGTTCAAGTCCGGCTGCGGCTGGCCGGCGTACTTTGACAGCCTGCCCGGCGCCGTCGTGCGCAACGAGGACGTCTCGCACGGCATGCTGCGCACCGAGATTGTGTGTGCCAACTGCGGCGGCCACCTGGGCCACGTCTTCAAGGGCGAGGGCTACCCGACGCCGACGGACGAGCGCCACTGCGTCAACAGCATCAGCCTCAAGTTTGCCGAGGAGAGCAAGTAGGGGGGAGGTTGTGGGTGGTATGCATTGTATCAAGAATCGTTTTCCAGAACGGCCATTTCCAGAAAGGCCATTTGTACCAAGTCCGTCCCAGTCGTACTAAGAAATCATCAAATCCCGTTGTCCCGTTGTCTGCCGTCTGTCTTGCATCTGTCCCCCCCCCCCCTACTCCAACAGCCCCGCCGCCACCGTCTGTCCCTCGGCCCGCAGCACAATCCGCTGGCCGCGCTCGAGCGGCAGTTTCTTGTTGAGCCGCACGCGCAGCCGCGCGACGGCGCCGGGCTTGACCACCTTGGGCCGGCGCTTCTCGATGGCGCCCGTGGACTTGTTGAGCAGCGCCGTCAGCTCGGCGATGGTGCCCGACTCGTTGAGCCGGCCGCGGTGCACCTCGACGGGCATGGGAAAGAGCATGTCAAAGGCGAGCACTTTGATGGCAAAAAAGTCGACGCAGGCGACCGGCCGGGCCGGGTCGCAGAGCACGTCGCCGGGCCGCACGTTTTCGGGCTCGATGCCGGCCAGCTGCACGACGACGTTTTGGCCGGCCACGGCCCAGTCGACGGGCTCGTCGGCGGCCTGCAGCGTCTTGACGTGCGCCGTCTCGCCGGCCGGCTGCACCAGCAGCGCGTCGCCGACCTGCAGCGACCCCGCCTCGATGCGTCCCGTGACCGTGACGGCGCCGCCGGCGGCCCTGTAGGCTTCGGCCAGCGGCAGGCGCAGCGGCTTGTCCAGCGCGCGCGCCAGCGGCTCCGACCGCTCCAGCTCGTCGACCAGCGTGCCGCCCTCGTACCACTGGGCCGCCGGCGCCGTCGACCGCGCCACCAGATTGTCGCCGTGCAGCCCCGAGACCGGCACGAAGCTCACGTGACGCGTCTGGAAGCCCGTGGCCGCCAGAAAGCCGCCCATCTGCTGGCTGATGGCGTCGAACCGCGCCCGGTCCCAGTCGACCGTGTCCAGCTTGTTGACGGCCACAATGATGCGCGTCACGCCCATGCTGCGCATCAGCAGCGCGTGCTCGCGCGTCTGGCCGCGCAGCCCCGACTCAAAGGCCCCCCGGCTCGCGTCCACCACGAGCACGGCAAAGTCGGCCTGGCTGGCCCCCGCAATCATGTTGGGGATAAAGTCCTGGTGGCCCGGCGCGTCCAGAATGGTAAAGACGGTCGTGGCCGTCTCGAACCGCCGCGTCGCCACGTCAATCGTCACGCCGTGCGCCCGCTCGTCCGAGCTCTGGTCCAGCACCCACGCCAGCGCAAACGACGCCTTGCCCAGCTCCCGCGCCGCCTTGCGGTACTTTTCCACCGTCCGCCCGTCCACCTCCTTGAGCTCCAGCAGGAGCCGGCCCATCATCGTGCTCTTGCCCGCGTCCACGTGGCCCACCACCACAAAGCTGGCCTGCCGCTTCTTTGCGCTCTTTTCGTACTCGGCCAGCACGTCCAGGTTCTTGCTGCGCGGCAGCGGCGTGTCGTCCACCCGCAGCGCCTGCACCCCGCCCGCGAGCGCCGCCTCGGCCGTCGTTGCCGTCGTCTTTTTCGTCGGTGTGCCGCCGCCCTTGCCGAATGCTGCCAGCCCCCGAGAGAGTTCGTCAGCACATGGTCTCCTGCCAGTCGCCCCGAAATCATCGCGCCGCTGCCTGGCCCTGCCGCCAACCTTTGGCCTGTGCCTGCAGCACCACGTCGTCGGGCGACGGCACCGCAAACGCGTCCCGTGTCGTCGCCGGAGCCCGTGCCAGCGACGGCACCGTCAGCAGTCCCTCGTCCGCCATGCAGTCGCTCCGCTTTCGCTTTCTCGGTCCGAAAAGCGCCTGAGCAAACGCCGACGGCTCCGCCACAAAGACCTGCTGCTGGGGCGGCTGTGGCGCGGCGACGGCCACCGGCTCTGGCGCTGCTGCTGCTGCTGCTGCGTGCATCGGCGCCTGGGGCAGCTCTGCGGCTGGCTCGACGGCCGCCGTCTCAGAGGGCCGACTGGTCCGGAGGGCGAGCTTGGTCGCTGGCGTGGCCGGCCGCTTGTCGTGGATCGTGGCCGCCGGCCGCTCAGTCGCCACGGCGCCACCGCTGCTGCTCGCTTTCGCCTTCTTGGCCTCCTCGGCCTTGCGTTTGCGCTGCGCCGCCAGGGCTTGCAGCTTCGACATCTTGGGCGCCGCCGCGCTGCTGGCACCGCCCAAGAGACCGCCCCGTGGCCGCACCGGCGCGGTCAAGACGGCCTGTCTCGACGCCGGCACGCCCAGCCACGGCATGTCGTCAAAGAAGCCGGCGACCGATGGCCGACCACCCGCGTCGACTCCTTCGAGCCGGCCCCGCCCCCCCCTCACCGTCCCGCCGCAGCCCCTCCCGTCCAGACAGCAACAAAAGCAGAAAGGCTTACCGTCCTGAGAGCCCAGAGAGTCCTGTCTTGTCGGCGTCTTGGCGGGCGCCGCCTTGGCCCGCTTCGCCGCTGGCGCTGGCGCTGGTGCCGGGTTGATAAATGTCTTGGTCAGGTACGCGACCGCCTTGTCCACGTCGTAGTAGTAGTGGTACACGGCCTCGGCGATGCTCTCCTGCGGCACCTTTTTCGCGCTGTCGCCCAGTCTCGTCTTGGCTTCTTCTATGCTCAGCGCCAGCAGCGCCCGATCCTCCGGGCTCATCTCGTCCTCCTCGTCGGCGCCATCGTACTCGCCCAGCTCGTTCTCATAGTCGTAATTGCGGTAATTCTGATGTCGCGACATGGTGGCTGCTTGTCAGGCCCAGATCCAACAAAGTCTGAACCCTAAAAACCCTATGATTACTTGTACAGGAATAGCAATCGGGCACGCTATGACAATGGAGGGGCCAGTTGGAGAGCTGCCCATTCCGGCCAGGACGCTCTTTCCTCTTCCTTCGGATTCGCTGTCCAACCGCCCCGCAGTTTGCTCTTAGTACGAGCTCGTACTCGTAGTTTCTCCTTGTAGTGCACACCGTTGCCTCTGCGAAACTCCCCGCACTGTGGCCAGCTTGCGCTCCCATTTCCTGTTCTTTTTTATTGTGGGCCAACTTGCACGCTTCCACGTCTACTCATTCATAGTTCCATCTTCCCTCTTCTCCCCCTTTTGCTCTCGCCAGCTCCGTCTGCAACCGCACCGCCTCACCGCTCCTCAAGCTTCTTTTGTGCTGCCTGGCCCATTCCCCAATCCGTCCCTGCCAGGATTTGCCTTGACCTTTGAGCCCGCCCCGACCTTGCTCTTATCCGCCACATTTGTGTGATTTATATCGCCACCTTTGT
The DNA here is from genome assembly GCA_019925535.1 of Leptographium radiaticola. Lineage (NCBI taxonomy): Eukaryota > Fungi > Ascomycota > Sordariomycetes > Ophiostomatales > Ophiostomataceae > Leptographium > Leptographium radiaticola. The sequence goes on from JADHKK010000035.1 coordinate 178,904, forward strand.
GCTTCTTCGCCTCGCATCGCCTCGCCGGTCCATCCACGGTAATTCCAGTGCATTTTCTCAAGCGTGCTGCCTGCTCAGACCTTTATTCTTTCAGACTGTTGCGACTGTCCGTTCCTGCCGCTCTCTTTCCTTGGCGGTTTCTTTATCCCTGGCTCGACTCCCACCGACACTTTCGCATTATCACACGAAGCGACCATGGCCTCGACTGCAACGGCCAGTGCGGGTCTCGGCGAGCTCTCAGCCGCACAGATGTTGCTGCAGAAGCACAGCCACCAGGCCACCGTCGAGGATGTGATGGACGAGGACGACCTGAAACACGATGCTGAGGTGCCAGCTCCGGCAGCTCCGGATGTCGATGCTTCTAAACCGGCACCTGCCGACGTCCCGGCTCCCACCTGGGCACCAACCCCGTCCGCCAAGGCCGCGGGCAAGCAGAAGGAAAACGAGCCGGTTGTGCCGGCCGAGGCCGCCAAGCCGGTGAAGCTGGACACGCAGTCCCACGAGCTCTTCCCGGAGCTTGTCGCCCCAAAGAAAGCTGCCCCTGCCGCTAGTGTGGCGTCCATATGGAGCGCCAAGAACGGCGCTGCCGCCAATGGTAACGGCGTCTCCAACGGAGCATCCCGGTCGTCGACGCCGTCCACCCGCGCGGCCACGCCGGCCAGCGTGAGCGGCACGGCCTCGCCGCATGGGCCGCCGACATTGAACATTCCCGGCCGAAATGTGGAGACGGTCTACCTCGAGGACTCGCAGATCATGCCACGCGGCGCCCTGAAGCGGCCCATTCCCGACATTATCAAGGAGATCAACCGCCGGTCGCGCGCCAACATCACCATGGCTCCTCCGAGCGGGGGACGACGACGCTTTGAGGCGACTGGGCCTTCGGACGTGGCCCAGCAGGCGCTGAAGGACCTTGTCCAGCAGATCGGCGCAAAGGTGTGTTTCCCTCTTCCCGCTCACACCCCCGGGGCTCTTTTGCTGACCTGTCTGTCCAGGTGACCACCAACGTGCCGATTCCGCAGTCGGTGCGGCCGTTTATCATCGGCAAGCAGGGTGCCACGATCAAGGCGCTGCAGGAAAAGACCGGCGCGCGGATCCAGCTCCCAAAGGCCGACGAGGTCGCCTTTGCTGATGACGACGATGACGCTCTGATCGACGTGACGGTCGAGGGTAACACCCTCTCGGCCCGCGCCGCTCGTGACGCCATATTGAAGATTGTGGACGAGCGCACGGCCAACGTCAGCACGCGTCTCCGGGGCATCCCTGCCGAGTTCTACCCCTTTATTGCCGACCCGCGGAACGGCCTGCTGTCGAACCTGGAGAGCAACGGCGTGCAGGTCCGAGTGCCGCCGCTGCAGCCGTGGTCGGCACAGCCGCCTGCGGCGCCGACGCCCGGCAGCCGGCCCGTGTTCGCGCCGGCCGCCAGCGACAACCACATCCAGCTGGCGGGCGACCGGGCCGCGGTCCAGAACGCACGGGCCGACATTGAGAAGCTGGCGGAGGAGCTCCGGCAGCGGCTCGAGCTGCAGCAGACGTCGATTCCCAAGGGCCGCCAGCAGTTTATTATCGGCAACTACGGCACGCCCATGGAGGACTTTTTCAACGAGACGGGCTGTGCGATTGTGCTGCCGACCGACGACGAGGACGACACGGTCACGGTCATTGGCCCGGCCGACCAGATTGACGCCGGGCTCGACCGGGCCATTGACCTGGCCACGGGCATGCAGTGCTCCAACTACGACATCTCTCGGCTGCACCGCCAGGCACCGGGCGGCGCGGCAGCCCATGCGCGGAACGTGACGCGGTATCTGCGTGAGCGGAAGGAGATTGAGCGGCTGGAGAAGGAGTACCAGGCGCACATCAACACGCCCTTCTCGGCCGAGGGTGCGCTGCCGTGGGAGGTCTACTCGCGGGACGGCAAGAACGCGTTCCAGGCACAGACGGAGATCAAGAAGATCGTGGCCAGCCACCCGCCTTCGCGCATGGCTACGGTGCCGGTCGACCCGTTTTTCCACCAGTTCCTCCGCAGCGACGTGCGTCCCACGCTGCAGCAGGACTTTGGCGTCTTTCTGGTTGTGCCCGACGGCTCGGACCCGACGGCGCCGGTGCTGCTGGTGTGCGAGGGGCCGGCCGACAACGCGGCCGAGGCGTTTGCGGTTTCGCAGGCGCCGCTGACGGCGGAGCAGTCTTCGATCTACGAGCGCAGCGTGCAGGAGGCGCAGCGGCACATTCTCGAGCTGCTCGGCGCGCAGGAGGACATCCAGACGAGCACGATTGACGTGCCGCTCAAGTTCCACGACCGGCTGAAGCGGTTCATCAAGCAGCAGCAGGAGAAGCGGGCGCCCAACCAGCCGCCCGTGCGGGTGTCGAACCTGGGCTCGGTGGTGACGCTGCGTGGGCCCAAGACGGCGGTGGAAGAGCTGGCGGCCAAGGTGGAGGCGTTTGTGGCGCAGGAGAAGGAGGACGAGAAGGAGCGCGGCTTCATTCTGGCGTTTGACTTTCCCAAGGCGTACGCGAACCACCTGATCGGCAAGGGCGGCAGCAACATCCGGGAGCTGCGCGACAAGTACGACGTGGAGATCCAGGTGCAGGACGGCAAGGTGGAGCTCAAGGGGCCGCGGGCCAAGGCGGAGGCGGCGCGGGCGCACATCAACTCGGTGGCGCGGCAGCTGGCGGACGAGACGACGCACGTGCTCAAGATCGAGCCCAAGTTCCACCGGGAGCTGATTGGGGCGCAGGGCGGCACGATCAACCGGCTGCAGACGCGGTACAAGGTGCTCATCTTCTTCCCGCGGGTGGCGCGGGCGGCGCGGGACGACGAGTCGGACGCGGCGAGCGAGGCGGGCAAGGGCCGGCGGCAGCAGGCGCCGGACGAGGTGGTGATCCGCGGGCCGAAGCGGGGGGCCGACGAGGCGCGCGACGAGCTGATGACGCTGTACCTGTACCTCAAGGAGAACGCGTTCACGGCGACGCTCACGGTGCAGCAGAAGCAGGTGCCGTACCTGATCGGCCAGGGCGGATCGGCCATGGACGCGCTGCGGCAGCAGACGGGCGCCAAGATCGACATTCCCAACAGCCGGGGCGACCCGGAGTCGCTGGTGGAGGTGCAGATCAAGGGCACCAAGGCGCAGGTGGCGGCGGCGAAGAAGGTGCTGGAGGAGTCCAAGGCGGTGCTGGACGACACGGTGGCCAAGACGATCGAGGTGGAGAAGAAGTACCACAAGGCGCTGATTGGGACGGGCGGCGCCAACATCCGGGACCTCGTGGTCAAGGCGGGCGGCTCGGACGACCGGCGGGAGCTGTCGCGGACGATCCAGTTCCCGAGCCAGGAGAGCAGCGCGAGCACGATCAAGGTGGAGGGCCGCAAGGCGGTGGTGGAGGCGATCCTGGCGCAGATCGAGGCGTTTGTCAACGAGCGGGCGAGCCAGGTGTCGAGCGTGGTGGAGGTGCCGCGGGACAAGCACCGGGCGCTGATTGGACGCGGCGGCGAGACGCGGCGGCAGATGGAGTCGCAGTTTGGGGTGACGGTGGACATTCCGCGGCAGGGCGAGGACCGGACGGACATCAAGGTGACGGGGCTGCCGGCCAACGTGGAGAAGGCCAAGGAGCACATTGCGTCGCTGGTGCGGGAGCAGCACAGCGTGACGGTGCAGGTGCCGCGCCAGATGCACCACGCGGTGTCGAACAACGGGCAGTTCTTCCGGCGGATGCGCAGCGAGAACCACGTGACGATTGACCACGCGGGCGCGGCGATTCCGGCGCGGCCGACGGCGGCGGCGGCGCCGACGATGGGCAACGGCAACGGGACGGTGCCGCTGATCACGGACGACGAGGAGGCGGCGGCGGGGGCGCACGCGTGGAGCGTGGTGGAGGCGGCGGGGTCGACGGAGGAGGGCGAGATTCCGTGGGTGCTGCACGGGTCGCCGGAGAATGTGGAAAAGGCGCAAAAGGCGCTGGCCAAGGCGCTGGAGCAGCAGCAGGGCCGCGGTGGCGGCGGCGCGGCGACGGGCTACCTGCTGCTGCCGGACCCGCGGGTGTTTAGGCACATTGTGGGCCACGGCGGCAAGAAGATTGAGGCGATCCGCAAGCAGAGCGGCTGCCGGATCCACGTGCCGCAGGGCCGGGCGGGCGGCGAGCCGGTCGAGGTGGTGGGCAGCAAGGAGGGCGTGGAGATGGCCAAGGATCTGATCCTGGAGGCGGTGCTGGAGGGGGCCAAGAAGCAGGAGTAGGGGGGGGGTTTTGTGTCGATGAAAAGGAGAGGGGCATCAAAACGGATCGGAGGCGTGGAATTGCTGGAGTGTTGCGTATTCTTTATTTTACGTTTTTGGACACGAAAATGGACAAGGATACGGGAGTAGGGGAAGGAACAGTGATCAAAAGTGGCTAGAGTGAATGGAAGACCGCTATATCTTACCCTAGCCTACTACTCCGTACAGTATTACCGATGGTTACTTTTGCCCCAATATCTGCCCCAAGACTCCCCAAAAGACTCCCTAAAACACACCTCCCAAGACTACACCAACCGCCCCAGCTCCGTGTTGCGCGCCAGGTCCTCGGTCAGGTACAGCAGCGCCTGCTCGACCAGGCGGTACTGGTCCTCGAGCGAGGTGGCCATGGCGGCGACCGACGACGAGGCGGCAGCGGCGGCCGAGGCGCTGCTGGGCGTCGAGCCGGGAGCCGCCGCGCCGCCGCCGCCGCCGCTGGGGGCCGGCCCGGTGGGCACCATGCCGCCGAAAAAGTTGCCGAGCGAGTCGGTCATCATGGACGTGGGCGCAAAGCCCATGGCGTCGAGGCGGGCGGCCACGTCGGCGACCGTGTTGGCCGAGGCGGCGGCGTCGCCGGTCGAGCCGCGGCTGCGATAGCGTTCGAGGAACTTTGGGCTCTGGAGGAATTTTCTGGGGGTGTTAGGAGAAAGGGGTGAAAAAAAAAGGAAGAAAAGGAAAAGAAACATGTCAAAAAAAAGAAAGAAAAAAAAAACTCACGTCAACGCCTCGTCCGGCACCGGCGGCAGCTCCCCCCGCTCAATCGACAGCGCCATGCGCGCCGTGTGGTCCGACAGGCTGATAATGTCGCCCAGCAGGTCCTCGCAGTGCGTCCGCCGCGCGGCCAGCACCTCGGCCGTCTCGGCCGTCGTCAGCTGGCGCGCGTGGGACAGGCCGCCGTTGGCCGTGGTCCCGGCGGCGGCGGCCGTGCCGGCTGCATGGCCATGGCCTCCTGATGCGGTACCCCCCTCGGTTCCGCCCGCGCCCCCTCCCCCGCCCCCAGGCTGCAGATACTGGTAGATTTGCCGCTGCAGGTCGCGGCTCATGCCCGACGACGGCCGCACGCCGACGCCGCCGGCCGTGCCGCCGTGGTGGTGGCCCGACAGCGGCGGCAGCTGCGCCACCAGCGAGGCCAGCGAGGGCGCGGGCGCGCCCGTCAGGGCCGACGGCGGCGGCGGCGGCGGCGGCGGGCCAAAGACGCGGGGGGCCGTTGTTGTAGACGTTGTGGACGTCGATGTGGTGGTCGCTGTGGCTGTGGTTGTGGTTGGCTGTGGCTGTGGTTGTTGTGGCTGTGCTTGTGGCGCTTGCGACGGTGCCGGCTGTGCTGCTGCCTGCGTCTTTTGCGCCTGGGGCGCGTTCGCCGCCGGCCGCGCTTCCTGTGCCGCCTCTTGCTGTTTCTGGCGCTGCTGCCGCTGCTGCCGCTTCTGCCGCTGCTTCCGCTGCCGCGCGGTTCCCAGAGGCGCGCTAGGCGCCGTCGCCCGGGTCGCCGTCGCCGTCGCTGTCGCTGGAGTTGGTAGCACGGCCGGAACGGCTGGCACCGTGGTCGTCGTCGTCGTCGTCGCGGACGTCGTCGTCGTCGCCACGGCCGTCGTTGCCGCCGTCGTCGCCGCCACAACCGTCCTGGCCGGCCCTGGCTCGGCTTCCTTGCCCTTGGCCGTGCGTAGTGGCGCTGGCGCCATTTGTGGCGTCGTTTTCGCCTGTGGCGGTGCCGTCTGGGCCACCGGCATGGCCGGCCGCGGCGCCAGCGGCGCAATCGTGCGTGTTGTCGGTCCTGCTTGGCCTGCTTGGCCTGTCTGTCCGGGCTGCGGCGACCGCACCTGCACCTTGACCTCGCCCTCGATGCCGTCGACCCGCAGCGTCGTAAACGTGCTCATCTTGTCGTCGCCGGCGCCTGGCGTCGGCCGGTTGGGTGTCGGTCCGGTGGACGTGGCTGCTGTGGCCACAGTTCCTCCAGAAGCTCCTGAAGCTCCAGAAGCTCCACCAGCTCCTCCCGCTCCAGCTCCGACCATTCCTGTCGCTCCCCCCCCTCCAATGGCCGGCCCCGTCCCGCTCACCGGCACCGGCGGCGCCGTCTTGACCAGCTCGCGCACAAACATGTTGGCCTCCTCGCAGCCGTCCATGAGGAACTTGAGACACATTTGCACGCGCTCGCGCGCAAACCGGTTGTGGTCGTCGTACACGCACGCGTTGAGCAGCGGCACCATGCCCTTTTCCTTCATCACCTGGTTCTGCACCTGCGCGTTGCCCGGGCTCGTCCGGCCCGGCGCCGGCTGCAGCAGATTGGCCAGGATCGTCAGCGTCTGCGTCTTGATGCCGGCCCACGGGAACTTGTGCGCCGGGTCCTGCGGGATCGGCGGCGGCGGCGGCGGCGGCGGTGCCGTGACCGCTGTGCCCCCCGCCGTCCCCTGGCCGCCCTGGCCGCCCTGCCCGCTTTTGTTTTGTGGCCGCCCGGCCGCCCGCGTGCGCGACGGGTCGACCAGCGGCTTCTTGGGCACGGCGTCCTCGAGCCCCTTGAGCAGCGAGATGATCTCAAACGAGGCCTCCCACTCGACCATTTTGGCCCGCAGCGCGTCCATCTCCGAGACCGTGGCCAGAAACTCGAGCACCTGGCTGAGCCCGTCGCGCGCCCGCTCCATGTCCCAGTTCTCGACCGGGAACTCGGCCGCGCCCGTCACGCCCCGCCGGATCTCGCCCTGCAGCGTCATAAAGGCCAGACACTCGGGCACGATGCGGCACCGCACCGTGCTGAAGAGGTAGTGCACCAGCTTGAGGTCGTTGTCCTCCAGCACCGGCGTGCTCACCGCCGTCCCCGGCAGCGCCGTCGCCGCCGCCGCCTCCGCCGCCGCCGGCCCCCCCAGATACCGCTTCCGCAGCATGTACGTCACCAGCCGCAGCATCACCGCCTGCGCCGGCGACACCACGTCCTTGGGGATCCGCAGCTCCTGCCACGCGTACGGCAGCAGCGCCACGTCGTGCAGCGCCTCCAGGATCTGCGCCGTAATGTCCCAGATCAGCGAGCTCTCCTCCTGGTCCCACACCGCAATGAACACCAGCATCTCCCGCAGCAGGCTGCGCCCGCTCTCGCACGCCAGCAGCATCTTGCACCGCGCCTGCTGCAGGCTCTCGCCCGCCGCCGTCCGCCCGCTGCCCATCGTGTCCAGGATGCACGACTTGACAATCATGTGCAGCGCCTCGATCTGCTTCGGGTCCAGGATGTTGGGGATCTCCGTCAGCAGCCCCAGCATCGGGTCCTCCCCGTACGACTCGTTGTCGTCCAGGTCGTCGTCCTCCTCGTCCTCGTCCATGTACCGCTGGTCCACGTCGTCTTCCTCGTCCCCTTCTTCGTCGTCCTCCTCCTCCTCCTCCTCGTGCGCCGCATGCGAGTCCCCGTCCTCAATCTCCTCCACCCGACGTTCCCCCTCGCCCTCCTCGCCCTCCTCGCCCTCGCCCTCGCCCTCGCCCGACTCACCCTCCTCGTCGCCCTCCTCGTCGCCCTCCTCCTCCTCCTCCTCCTCCTCCTCGCCCTCAAACGTGTAGCCCTGCGCCTCGTTCTCGTCCCGCAGCCGCCACCGCGGCCCAAACCGCTCCTCCACAATCTCGGCAAAGTACACCTGCCGCCGCCGCCCGTACTCCTTGTCCGACATGGGCGCCTTCCAGGCCTCGTGATTCGGATCGCACACCCGGTCCCACCACAGGTCCACCTCGCCCGACACCCGGCCCAGGGCCGCGTCCTGCGCGTACTTGGTCGCGTCCGTCGGGTCCGCCTGGCCCAGCAGCCCCCACGGAATCCACAGCCGCGCCAGCGCCGTGCCCAGCAGCGGCACGCCCGGCGCCTTGCTGCGGTGGGCGGCGGCGTACTCGACCAGGCGCAGCCGGGCCTCTTCGCACACGGCGGCGTTGCGGATCAGCCAGTGCTTGACCTCGATCTTGGCCACGTCGGCGCGGAAGCCGCTGCCGTCGCCGCCGAGGCTGTCGAGGTCGTCCTGCAGCGTCTCGTCCTCGAACAGGACGTAGTACCAAAAGGCCATTTTGTTGCGGTCGTTCTTGGCCGTCCAGTTGTGCACCTGCTGCAGCGACGTGACCAGCAGCTTCTTGTACAGGTCGTGGATCTCGTTGAGCTTGCTGCGGCTCGGGTCGTCGAGCAGCTCGCTGTTGTAGCCCTTGCTCGCCAGGTTGACGCACAGCACAATCACCTGGAACACGACCGCGTCGAAGCTGACGGCCGCGCAAATGTCCTGCGGCACCTCGGGCCGCGCACACACCAGCAGGTTGCGCGCAATGTGCATCAGCTTGTTGAGGATCTGCAGGTCCTCCTTGAGCCCGGCGTGGTTCTTGACAATCAGCTCCGTGCTGTCGAGGATGCCGACCGAGCCGGGCCCGCCGTGGCCGCCGCCGTGGCCGTGGTGGCCGCCGTGGCCGTGGCCGTTGGCCGCGAAGCTGCCGCTGCCGCTGCCCGCCACGCTGCCCTGCACGCTGCCCTGCACGCTGCCCTGCACGCTGCCGTGGCCGCTGCCGCCGCCCGGCTTGTCGCCGCCGTGTATGCCCACCGAGCGGCCCGTCAGGCTGTCGAGCGCGCTGTTGAAGATGCGGGTCAGGTACACCCAGATCTCCACGTTGCGGGCCAGCAGCTCGCGCACGTCCTTGCGTGCGTGCGTCTTCTCCAGCGTCCGTGCCACCATGCCGGCCACCCGGATCTGGGTCTGCCGTCCCGGAATCGACGGCTGGTCGCTAAAGTGTCCGTCCAGGCAGATCAGCGCCGCCGTGAAGCACACCTCCTCGATCGACTGCTTCGACGAGGGGGCGCTGATGCGGTCCACCGGCGGCACCGTGCCCACGGCCATGGGGGACATGGCCGAGACGTGGTAAAAGAGAGCGTCGAAATGAAGAAAAAAAAAGGGCAGAATATCGACAGCCTGCCGCCCCCTTTTGCGAGCAGGGGAGCGAGTGTGCGTAGGCCCGTCAAGACAAGAGAATCAAGATCACAGCCGGTCAGAAACGGGGACCACACAGGATCGTGTCGAGATGCAGGCACACGATGACCAAGCAAGCAGGCAAAAACACATTGGACGTTGAAATTCAAACTCGTACAAATGGAATTTGCCGTGCCCCACCGCCCCAAGCCCCGCCATAAGCTACTGTCCAAGCTCTGCTGTGGCGCACGGGCCCTAGCCACAGTTGTGTCTGTCCTCGACGGTCAGACGGGCCCTAGCTCATTCGCCATCGCGGGGCTATCGGCGCCCTAAAAAACTACTTACACTATCGCGTCGACATGTCTGTCTTTTCCCAGGAATCCTCGTAATAAGCCCAAACCATTTCCGTGGGCCACCGTGTCCGGGTCTCTCTGTCCGTCTGCCGGCTCTCCGCTGCTCTCCGCCCCGTGTCTCGTCCACAATGGCCTCCCTGCCAACCACCTTTGACCGTTAGCCTCTCCCATTGCTTTCTCGATTTTCTCGATTTTCTCGATTTCCCCATCTCCTCTCCTCCAGTCACCACCCCCCCCCTTTCTCCCCCCGCTGACCCCCAGGCCCCGTGCACATTGCCGTCATTGGCGGCACCGGCCTCAGCAAGATCGACGGTTACGAGCCCGTGGCCGTGCTCGATGTCGTCACGCCCTGGGGCCGGCCCTCGGCGCCGCTCCAGATTGTCGAGCACCACGGCGTGCCCATTGCCTTTCTGGCCCGCCACGGCGTCCACCACCAGCTGGCGCCGCACGAGGTGCCGGCGCGCGCCAACATGGCCGCCCTGCGCCACATTGGCGTGCGCTGTGTGATTGCCTTTAGCGCCGTCGGCAGCCTGCAGGAGCACATTCGGCCCATGGACTTTGTCGTGCCCGACCAGGTCATTGACCGCACCAAGGGCGTCCGGCCCTTTACCTTTTTCGACGGCGGGCTCGTCGGCCATGTCGGCTTCGCCGACCCCTTTGACGCCGGGCTCGCCGCCGTCGTCCGCGACTGTGCCGCCGCCCTCCACGGCGACGGCGTCACCCTCCACGAGGGCGGCACCCTCATCTGCATGGAGGGCCCCCAGTTCTCCACACGCGCCGAGTCCAACCTCTACCGCGCCTGGGGCGGCTCCGTCATCAACATGTCCGTCCTGCCCGAGGCCAAGCTCGCCCGCGAGGCCGAGCTCGCCTACCAGATGATCTGCATGGCCACCGACTACGACTGCTGGCGCGTCGGCTCTGACGAGGGCGACGTCGGCGTCAGCATGGTCCTCCAGTACATGCAGGCCAACAGCGCCAACGCCAAGCACCTCGTCGGCGCCGTCCTCGACCGCCTCGCCCTCCAGGAACACGGCGACCTCGTCCTCGCCCGCCACCTCGCCGGCTCCGCCGTCCAGGCCGTCCAGTTCATGACTAAGCCGGCCGGCCGTGATCCGGCTGCCGTCAAGCGCGTCGAGTATCTGTTCCCCGGCTTCTTTGATTAGACAGAGTAGACAGAGTAGACAGCACGCGTGCACAGCGCCCTTTACGCACACGAAACCAATGAATTGTGCATGGGCCGTCTCCCACTTCACCCCGTCTTATCATCTCATGCTGTTTTGATCCAATGTCGCTGCCGCCAGCAGCCACAAATGAGCTGTAACACGTACAGAAATCCATACACCACAATACATGCAAAACGCCACAACTCCGTCACTGTCCCGCTGGACTGTCCTCTGTCGCTCGGCTGTCCTCCTCGTATGCTCGTCGTCGACTGTAGCCCCCCATCAATGCCCCTCCTCGCATGCTCGTCTTCGACTTTTGTCCCCTATCAATACCCCCCCTACATCCACTGACACAACGCTCGCGCCGACCGCTCCGCCGCCGCCACATGCCACGGCCGCACGTCCCGCTCGCCGTCCAGAATGCCCCGCGCCCGTGCCAGCGTGCCCAGACCGCGAAACGCCGACAGCAGCTCCCGCATCAACAGCTCGTACGTCCGCGCCGTCCCCTCCGTCCGCACCACGTTGACCTCGAGCACCACCGGCGCATCGTCCCGGCCCAGCCCGCCCCGCTTGACCAGATACCCGCTCACCAGCGCCGGCCGCTGGTCCACCCACGTCGCCGCCGTGTTGAGCCGGTGCGACGCCACCGCCCCCCACGCGCTGTCCGTCACGTCCACCAGCGCCACGTTGCCGTCAATCTCGCCCACCGCGTTCGGATCCGCCCCTGCCGCCGCCAGGCTCGCGTCCGCACTCTTGCTGGCCGCGTGGCCGCTCCCGCCGCCGCCCGGCGTGCCAGCGACGGCCGGGCTGTTCGGTCCCCCCGCGCCACCGCCACCGCCCCCTGTGCCACCCCCTCCGCTGCCGCCTGGCGTCGCTGGCATTGCTGCTGCTGCGGGTGTCACTGGGTTCGCCGGCGTCGTCGGGTTCTGCTCCGGCGAAAACACGCTCGACGCTTGCGGTGTCGGTGCTGGCGTCGCCGTGGCCAGCAGCGACAGCACCGTCGGCGGCGCCGTCACTGCCGGCGGAATCAGCTCCAGCGATGGCTGCGTGTCCACCGTCACCAGCGTCACGCTAATGTTGGCCCTCTTCTCCGCCTTGGCCAAGTCCCACCACGCCTCCATCTCGTCCGCATCCATCGGACCGCACTTTGTGATGATCGCTCGCCAGTTCACCTTGAGATTCGCCACAATCGCACACGTGTTGTCCCAGATCTCCGCCGCCACCGCCGCAAACGAGCCCGCCGGAAGCTGGCCCTTGCGCCCAACCCAGTATGCCGAGCTGAACTGCCGCCACCCGCTGCTGTCCGTCCATGCTGCCGTCAGCCACCGCTCGTCTGTGCTCCGCGCATACGCCACATGGATGCAAGAGTTCTCGCGCTGCACGTCCACCGACGGCGTCGATGACAGCCGCAGGTCCAGCATCCGCGGCGGCGGCTGCTCCAGCAGAAACGCCGGCGCCGGTCGAGGACCCCGCGCCGCCTCACACCGGTCGTACACCTCCAACGAGAGCCGCAGCAGGTCGGTTGGCGTCGGCACCACCAGCGCCGTCGGCGACGCAAGAAAGCTCGTCGGGATCAGCTGCAGCACAAGGTCGCCCGGCTCCAGGTTGCGGCTCGTCGCCGCGATCTCGTAGAGCTGCGACAGCCGCTGGAACGCCAAACAAGCGTCCACCACCGCGCCGCTCACCTCCTCGCAGTATATAAAATACACCACCAAGCTCTTGCCTTGGGCATCCTCCGCCGCCAGGGCCTGCGCCAGCTTGTGTACCTGGTCGGCCCCGGTGAACTCGGGACGCGGCGTGGCCGGCCCAGGAGGCGTCGATGCCGACGTGCCCGCATCAAAGGGCACCATGCCCTCCGTGAAGAGTCCCGACTTGCCCGACAGCCGCTCGTGCGAGCCGAGCCGCAGCGACTCGTACACGATCCGCATCCGGCTCAGAAACCCGTTGGCGTTGTCGTCCAGCCCCTCGTAGTCCGGGTACACGCACACCGCCAAGATGTCCTTGGCCCCGTGCAGCGGCTCCAGCGCCAGCGTGTCCCAAAACTCAATGGCCGTCGGCGCCAGCGATAACGTCCACTCGTGTCGTCGGATCTCGACATGCGGCGGCGGAATCTGGAACAGATTGGTGCGCAGCTGCTCCATCCCGGAAATCTGCCGCGGCCGAGGAGGCTGCACAAGCAGTGGTATGTCTGGCACGTCCAGATACGGCTTGAGCGAACACCGGGTGGCATCGTCCAGGGCCGCTGGAAGAGCGCCGTGCAGCGTCGCCACCGAATAGCGGATGCGCTGCAGCAGCGTAGCTCGGAGCTTTGCCTTTTGTAGGTCACGCGCCTTGTCCTCGTCAAGGCTGGATCGGATCGTCATGCGCATCACCTGCTGCGTCAGGATCTGGGCCACGTCAATGACATCGTCGTCCGTAAAGGCCAGCTCGGTGGACGGCGGCATGGGGTCGGCAAAGTAACGGGCGATCGGAACATCCCAGACACCTTCACAATACGCCTTCGACAGCTCCGTGGCCGCCTCGGGCGACGGCACCGCCTCGTTCGCATCCAGCCTCCGCTGTGCAGACGACACAGTCAGCGCCTCGTCATCGTCGTCCGTGTCGTCAGAGGACGAATCATCCACCTCTGACAGCTCCGACGACGAGTCTCCACTGTCGTCCAGCAGACTTTGCGTCTGCAGCGAGCTAGATTTGAGGCCACGGGTGATGCTGGACAAGAGGGCCGCCCACTCCGGAGACGGGTCCGATGGATTGGCCGGCTTCCCCGTCGGCCGTCGGAAGGCGGTTGGCGACGTCGCCATCGACAAGTCCGACATCATGTCTGCCTCGGGATGAGCCCAGTGGAACCCAAACTTGCCGTCCTGCTCGTACTTTTTGTTGTTCTCAATCATAAAGTCGGTGAATTTCAGCCCCTCGAACCGGTTGCTTCGGTGCGGCACAGCCTGCTTCGGAGCCGTGTTCGTATTTCTCGGTTTTCTGTCGTTGTCTGTTGCGCGGACGCGTTTGAAAACGGTCACAGCGTCAAAGGGACTCGGCGGCCGCTTCATCCCAGCCAGTGACGGCTTCCTCTCCAGTGCCGTCGACACGCGGTCTGTTCCAATGCTCTCACTCGGCAGGTTACTTCGCGCGTTCTTCAGCTCGGGCTTGGCAAAGACGGGCGACTCGGCCTTTGGCGGCGTCTTCTCCTTCTCTTCGGGCATGGCTTCTTCCATCGTGCACTCTTGGACCGGCAGTGGCTCGGACACATCTGCCAGTGGTGAGGTCTGTGAGGGCGAGTCGACCAGGTCCATCTTGTCCGACGTGTCTATGGCCGGGGGCCTGTCTGGTTTCTCGTCGAAAAAGTTAAAGTCTGCGTCCGTAATGTCGTCCCCAAATATGTCGGCCCCCAAATCACCGAAAATGTTGTCCGGTTCTCCGCTGAAAGGTTCCTCGTGCTCTTCGCGCTTCACCTCTCCGCCCTCCCAAAAGTTGCCCAAGGACTCCTCATGGACCCCGGGCTGCACCGCGCCACCATCCGCATAGTTTGGGGCGGCTGCACTGGCCATATTCCCAGGACTGGAGTTGGAGCCGTCAAAGGTCGGCGTCACCCCCACAGGATTCGGAACGCCATCAGGCGGTGTCGGGTACATGGCCCCCAGAACTGCGGCGTTGGCGGCGGTAACAGCTGCAGAAGCTGCGGCTGCGGCAGTATTGTTCGTTGCAGCAGACAGGGGCTGCCGGTCGATTGCTTGCTTGCCCTTGTCGTCCACAAGCATCTGGATATCCTCCACAGGGACGTCTGCCACTTCTGCCTTGACAGCCGGGTCGTCTTCTCTTGTCTCCTCCAGGTAGGCCTCTCTGATATCCGCCAGGGGGTCGAGCCTCTGGAAGGGAGTGGCCGTCACGGTGGGACTCTCGAGGCTCCAGAAACAGAGCACCGAAGGCCACAAGATGACAGCCGGTTGGTCATTCGGAGCCTCTTCGCCCATGCACATCTCAATGCGTAGCCAGGACGAGTTCTGCAGAATGGCAGGCGAAATACCCCGGGTCTCGAGCATCTTGATGGCAAAGCTCTTCCAAGCGTACGGGACGCCGGCAGAAAGCGATTGCTTTCGTCTCGGCCGCACGACGGCACCCGGTTCCAGTGAGGCCAGTGTCGACGGCGGATAGACGCCGCGAACGGTGGCAAAGTTTCCCCAGGGTGCGGTAAGGACAGTGCAGCCATCAGGCGGGATCCCGGCGTAGCAAGCCCATTCCGAGCAGCCCATGCCGGACAGAATGGCGTGGGAAATGTTCATGAGCAGGGCTCCGGCATTGGTGAGGGTCACGCGGAGGGTGGCGACCAGGGCCTTGCCGTCCGCCCTGCTCCTCTCGTCCCCATCCCAGAGTGGATCCAACGGGGGCAGCAACAGGGTCCGGTTGTTGAGGGGGATAGCCCGTGACTTGGCACAGTAGGCGGACGAGAGGCCGGCGAGCACGGCGGCGATGAAGAAATTGTACACGACCTTGGGGGAGACGGGCATGGTCGTCTTGGGCTCGGACGCAGCCGCTGCCTGCGAGTGCGCACTGTAGGCATCCAGATCCGAGACGGCGGCTCCGGCGCTGGAGGCTTGGGATAGCGGCAGCAGGCTGGGCGGTTGTGCTGCGGCGGCGCTCCTGGCGCTCATCTCGGAGGCGGAGGCGTTCGAGGACGAGCTTTTGGGCGTGCTTACGGCGGCTGAATGGACAGGCCGTCCCCGAAGAAGGGTGCTGGGCTCAAAGACGCCGTCGTCTACAGCATTGAGCTTGTAGGGGCCAATGTCCAGAGTGGAGGCGAGTTCCTGGGCGGTGGATCCCATGGCCGAGCCGTCCTTGCGCAGGAGGCGGAAGCACCAGATGCCCTGTCGGCGGGAGTCTGCAAACACGAGATGGCCATCGTTGCGGAGCGCTTTTTCGACGTCGGGCGCGGAAAAGGTGTAGAGGGACGGCGACAGGGAGACGACGGGTCTGTAGATGCGGAATGCGATGGAGGCGACATTGCTCTGGAGGCGACGAGACGACGGTCAGCACAAAGCTTCAAAGAGGCCGTGGCTACAAGAGACACGGAGAGACACGGAGGAAGAGGGGAGGAGAGAACGTACGACCACAAAGGTATTGGTCTCATATTCGCCCACATCCATGGCCCCAAATGCGCGGCCACCCCAGCGATGGCAGGTCGCGCGAAAGAGGTGCTCGAGCTGGCTAGACGCCCATTAATCGTGGCTGGACGTGCAGCGATCGGATTGGTATGGGCCGGGCGACGTTGAGGCGATTCGAACGGGTCGTTGGTGCGGGAGGCCGTTGCCACGACTTTGCGCCAAGGGGGGGCCTCGGCGGAGCAGCGGCCGACAGACAGCTCGCGGGAAAAGGAGCGGATCTAAGAATGGGGGCAGGCGCCGGAGGAGAAGGCCTCCATTGCTGATGGCGGGAAAGTAAGTGGTGATGTTCCGGGAGCAAAAGATTCGTGTCCGGCGAGCCCGACGGCCAGACCCGGATTTCGGTCTTTCGACTTGTTGGATTCGTAGGCCCTCTGTGGCGCGCGCTCGCGGGGGGCGACGGCCCGGCGGAATGGCGGGTGGCGGGCGTGCAGACGAGGCCGGAGACGTCCAGCGCAGAAAGCGTCTGGAAAAAAGAGGCGTGGAAAAGTTGGGCGGAGGCGATGCGCAAGCTCGACAAAGGTGTTGCTACACGTCCGACAGGAAGGCACGTTCGACGTCTGCGCCAAAGCTGGACCAGGGAAGCAAGCACCGACTCCGTACAGCGGTTGCAGGGGGGGACGGACGCTTAGGTAAGAATGCAGGGCCGTGCTGAGGACTACGCCGGCTGTGAGTGAGACAGGCACGTGAGGCGCCCGCTTGGCCCGTTGGGGCAGCTATGCGGAGCCCCCTGGGAGGAGAGAGGGGCAAAAGCTCGATAATAACTATCAGGTAGAAATTTTGATGCTTTATGCTTTGCTCTGACCCAGCACCGGCACGACGATTTGCGACAGGCACAGTTTTTCGAGATGGCGTTGAGTGCGTTGGCAGCGTGTCCCCTTGTTCTTGTTTTTCCCGGCCGTGCTCTAGACTGACAATTTGGCGCGGCAGACCTCGATTTGTCCAACGGTAGGCTTCCTCGACGCGAAGTCCTTTGCTGTGGGGGGGCAACTTTTGCGAGACGTTGATGCTGACGCGACCGCACGGTGCAGCGGCGGTGATGAAGGATGAACAGGGGCGGCCGTTTATCATTGTGCGAGAGTACGTGCGGACGAGCAAGCTGACTCCCCAAACACGTCAGACTGACAGACGTGCAGCCAGGGCAAGAAGAAGCGGCAGTACGGCAACGAGGCGGTCAAGTCGCACATCCTGGCGGCGCGGACGGTGGCCAACATTGTCAAGACGTCGCTGGGCCCGCGCGGGCTGGACAAGATCCTGATCTCGCCGGACGGCGACATCACGGTGACCAACGACGGCGCGACGATTCTGCAGCAGATGGAGATTTCCAACCACGTGGCCAAGCTGCTGGTCGAGCTGTCCAAGTCGCAGGACGACGAGATCGGCGACGGCACCACGGGCGTGGTGGTGCTGGCCGGCGCGCTGCTGGAGCAGGCGGCCGAGCTGATCGACAAGGGCATCCATCCCATCCGCATCGCCGACGGCTACGACCAGGCCTGCGACATTGCCGTGGCCGAGCTCGAGCGCATCGCCGACGTGCTGCCGTTTGGCCCCGACGACGTGACCAACCTCAAAAAGGTGGCCCGCACCAGCCTCGGCAGCAAGATCGTCTCCAAGGCCCACGACCAGTTTGCCAAGATCGCCGTCGACGCCGTCATGTCCGTGGCCGACCTGGAGCGCCGCGACGTCGACTTTGAGCTCATCAAGGTCGACGGCAAGGTCGGCGGCGCCCTCGAGGACTCGCTGCTCGTCAAGGGCGTCATCATCGACAAGGACTTTAGCCATCCCCAGATGCCCTCCGAGGTCCGCGACGCCAAGATTGCCATCCTCACCTGCGCCTTTGAGCCGCCCAAGCCCAAGACCAAGCACAAGCTCGACATCACCACCGTCGAGGAGTTCCGCAAGCTGCAAAACTACGAGCACGAGACCTTTGTCGCCATGATCAACCAGATCAAGGCCACCGGCGCCAACCTCGCCATCTGCCAGTGGGGCTTTGACGACGAGGCCAACCACCTGCTGCTGCAGAACCAGCTGCCCGCCGTCCGCTGGGTCGGCGGCCCCGAGATCGAGCTCATTGCCATTGCCACCAACGGCCGCATCGTCCCCCGCTTCGAGGACCTCACCGCCGCCAAGCTCGGCACCGCCGGCGTCGTCCGCGAGATGACCTTTGGCACCACCCGCGAGAAGATGCTCGTCATTGAGGAGTGCGCCAACACGCGGGCCGTCACTGTGTTTGTGCGGGGCAGCAACAAGATGGTGGGTGTTTGTGTTTTTGTTTTTGTTTTTTCCTTTCTTTCTTTCTTTCTTTCTTTCTTTCTTTCTTCTTTCCTTTCTTTCTTTTTTTTTCCTTTTCCTTTCTCTTCCCTTGTCTTCTTTTCTCCCCCCCTGAACACCCCCTTTAACACTCCTTCCCCCCAGATCATCGACGAGGCCAAACGCTCCCTCCACGACGCCCTCTGCGTCGTCCGCAACCTCGTCCGCGACAACCGCGTCGTCTACGGCGGTGGCGCCGCCGAAATCGCCTGCTCACTCGCCGTCGAGGACGCCGCCGTGCAGACGCCCGGCCTCGAGCAGTACGCCATGCGCGCCTTTGCCGAGGCCCTCGATGCCGTCCCCATGGCCCTGGCCGAGAACTCGGGCCTCAACCCCATCGCCACGCTCGCCGAGGTCAAGAGCCAGCAGGTCAAGCAGGCCGGCGGCCGCGGCCGTCTCGGCGTCGACTGCATGGGCCGCGGCTCCAACGACATGAAGGACGCCTTTGTCATTGATCCCCTCATCGGCAAGCGCCAGCAGCTCATGCTGGCCACCCAGCTCTGCCGCATGGTGCTCAAGGTCAACAACGTCATCATCAGCGGCTCCGGCGACGACGATTACTAAGGCGTGTGGACGCGTCTACATGACTGCCGCCGCTGCTGCCTGTTTCGACGAATCAGACCTTTCCAGACCGCTGCAGAGAGGCCCCTCTACACGACAACCACGATACCCGCTTCCCCCAAAGAGCGCCGCCGCCGCCGCCACCACCCATCAAACTCACGCTCGGGCCTCTCTCGGGTGGGTCCTTGTCTGGTCGTCAAATGGTCGTCAAAATGGTCGTCAGAATAAAAACAGGGGACAAGACAAAATACATGTAAATGTGTAAACAACAAATCCCGAGATAAATGACACTGTAGATCCGGCAAAAGCAAAAGAATAAAAAAGACCAAAGCGGCAAACATGCTCGCTGGCACATGCATGTGCACATTTCGTCGTGCGTCCTCGCCTTGCCCTTGTCGCCTTGTCGCCTTCCTTTTCCCTCTGACCCTTCACCCTGACCTTCACCCTGACCTTCTTGACCCTTCACCTTGACCCCCCTCTTCCCTCCTTTTCCTCTTTTCTTTCCTCTCTTCTCTTTCCTCTTCTCTTTCCTCTTCTCTTTCCTCTTCTCTTTCCTCTTCTCTTTCCTCTTCTCTTTCCTCTTCTCTTTCCTCTCCCCTCTTCCTCTCCCCTCCCCTCTTCCTCCCCCCTCTTTCTCCCCCCTACGCAAACCCAAAGCCCTGCGCATTCTCCAGCGCCATCGCCAGCCGCTCCTGCAGCACCGCCCGGTCCCGGTACACCGGCAGCAGCATGATGCCATAGCACGTGTACGCCGTCGGCAGGTGGCCGCCCGCGCCCGTCTCCTCGCCGTTGCGCTGCAGCACAAAGTGCAGGTTCTTGATGCCGCCGACCGGCACGCGGTCGCTGGCCGTGACAAACTCGAGCAGCCGGCGCTTCATGGTGTCGTCGTAGCGCGACACGATGCTCCAGAAATCCCGCACCGTCCGGTGGCTCGCGTCCCAGCCGACGTACCGCGTCTGGCGCCGCAGCTCGCCCATGTCCACGTCCTGCTCGCCCTCCACCATGCTCTGCAGCAGCGCCGGCGTCAGCAGCCGCAGCGACTTGGCGTGCAGACACGCCCGGAAGCCCCGCGCAAACGCCTCCAGCTGCGGCCGCACCGACACGTCCGTCAGGTAGTGGATGTAGTCCGACACGTACGCGTTGCGGTTCGCGTTGGTCACCATGGGCGCGTCGTCTGGGTTGTCCGCCACGAGCGAGGGGGGGTCGGCTCTGCGTTGGTCGGCTCTGCGTTGGTCCTTGTCTCGGCTCACGCCCTCGCCGTTGTCCTTTTCTCCGTCTCTCCCCTCGCCCTCGCCCTCGTCCTTCTCTCCGTCTCTCCCCCCCTCCTTCTCTCCGTCTCTCCCCCCCTCCTTCTCTCCGCCTCTCCCCCCCACCCCCCCCCCCCCCCCCCCCCCCCATCCCCTCCCGGA